>APFE030184516.1:94708-112048 GCA_000404065.3 Pinus taeda
AAACATAAAAAGATTCATAAATTTTAAAAAATAAAAAAAGGGCATAAAGGATTTGTTTTGTTTTAGTTTTGTTTTACTTAGTTTTAGAATTAAATTTTGGATTTTGGATTAGACTTTAGTTTACATTCGATTTTATTTAGGATTTTAGTTTTGTTTAATTTTTAGATTTAAAATTTTATTAAAAAATATAAAAAATCAAAATTTTTGAAAAAGGCTAATTAAAATTTGGAAATTCTTTTTCTAAAGTCTCTTCACTGTTGTGGTGAAGTTAAATGTGCTTAAAATGTTTAAACTTTATATCTGGAGATTAACTATTTGAAATATGGTCAGCGTTTAAGTTTCCTGTTTGTTTAAAGCATTTATTCTTTAGAAATTTAATTGCTAGATTATCGTTCAAGGCATTGTGCATTTGTTGAATATCTTATATTTTGCTTATAAATGATTGTGAATCTTGGAATTATAAAGTTCATATTTCTGCAGCTTTCGATAAACAATCGTTTAATCATTAGATCCATAAGGCACTGGTCTATTAACTTAATAAAATCAGATAGGTGCTTGTTTTCCCTCATGTCTCTCAACTCAACTGGTCCACAGTTGGTCATCTATTGTCCCATAGGGTCTACCCCCCTTAGCTGCGGGAGACAGGCTTAAACGGAGAGATCGGGGATCAGGGTGACAGCCCCCGGTCTGAGCATTGTCGTGACAATTTGTGCGACAACAGTGCCCACACACTATCACTGTGCCTTTGCTACCATTGCAAATCTGTGTTCTCCAAATGCCCGTTGATTTCCTCTTATAATCTCTAGTTGATCAATCAACAACCATAATCTAATCTCAATCGATGGCTAAGATCATATTGACCCTTTCAAATGACTTTTCTAGAAGTCCCTAGAGGAAAATCAATTTACCTCAATTAATCTTGATTAATTAAGCCATTTCCCTAAGTTATACATAAAAAAATTAATAAACTAGCTAATTAATTCTAATTAAGGTAATTTTGCCTAGAAACTTCTGTTGAAATGTGGTTGTCATTGATGTCAACCCAAGCAACATGTGAAGATGCCCTGCCTTTGTGTACCAAAATGCCTTGGCAAATCATAGCTTTTCAAGTCCGGATTATCCTTGTCGGATTCTTCTCATCGAGCTGACTATGGTGATATGTGGGACGGTGCAAGAGGCGTCACAGTTTGAGAGATACACTTGTTTGAAGATGAAAACCCCATCTTGTGGCAAATGTTGACTTGGATTGTCATTGATGTCAATATGTCAATATTATAGGAGAAGCAGAGCAGATCCATGAAGAAACAGGAGTAAAAAGCCAAGGAGCAAAGCCATCAGGGAAACCATCGGAAGAGCTCATTGGAAGCTCAGAACAGGAGCAGTTAAAGAAAAGTCAGAGGAAGAAGTTCAACGGAAGAAGCAAAGAGGAACACACAGCGGAAAAAGGTAAGAACTAAGAATCAGAGAGGAACACGTAGCGGAGGAGCATAAACAATGATATCAGGAGTATCGCATGTATTATATTCCCAAGAAGTCCTGCAAAGAGGAAGAGGTCATTAGAAGCCATGAGAAACAAAGAGAAACACATGTCGAAGGTGCATAAGTGGAAGAGCAGTTAATAGAGGAGCCATATTGTTCATTAGAAGGAACAAAGAGGAACACGCATCAGGAGGAGAAGCTAGCGGAAGAGCAGTTAACAAAGGAGCCATATTATGAGATAGAGGAGGAATATCAGAGGAGCTATTGGAGTAGTGTATCGGAAGCCATCGCGGAGCCATATTAGACCAGAGACAAGTGGAAAGAGCTATTGGAGTGGAGAGTTGTTACTCCGCGTTCAAAACTATAAGCAGTTTTGTAATAGTGGCAATTGTTTTCGGGTGGACATTAGGTGGTAAGTGGTATTTAGAGGAGAGCGCCTGATTCCATTCAATGGGCGACACGTAGCACTTGGCTGGAGAGAGAAAACCACTTTTTCGGATGGTTATTTCTCTTATAAGTGGCTCACCCGAAATGCATGTAGGCTGTTGGATCTAGCATGGGTTGATCGATAGCAAAGGATCAACGGATAGTTTTGGGTTGATCGGGTTAAGTCGGGACCGTTAGATCTGGAGAGAAGATCTATGGTGGAGGATTGATCCGAAAAAGGAAAACATCGAAAAATGTGCAAACGCTGTAAAAAGGCGGAAAAGGTAAGTTACGCATGATATTATATAAACATTATAATAGAAATAGCATGGATATAAGGATTTCATGTGGTTAAATTCTATATAACCATATTGCAATATAATTTACTATATTATCGCATCTGCCATATCGCAAGACTCTTGTAAAGCCTTGCCACATTGAAAGCACCGATTCCGATATTGTTGTGGACACGACTTCACCATTGTAACATGATTTAATAGTAATATCGCATTCGATTGAATCACAAAAGCTCAAAAAGGGATGACATGTTAAATCCGCCGATTGCGATATATATATATATATAGACTCGACAAGTATATTAACTTCTGTTTATTGTTATATTGCATCTGTCGCATATCACAAGCCATGGAGAATTGTAACTATGTCAAAACGCTGATTGTGATATACTACGCAAACTCGATAGCTCTATAAAATATACCCTAATGTAATATCGCATCCGTTGTGTCGCTAGTCTCTAAGGGATGTTAAATCTGCCGATTGCGATGGAGCTATGGACCCGACGGAGTTATTAACAACAGTTTATAATCATATCGCATCCAGTAGGGGCAATCGGTAATCGGCCATTGGCAATGTTATAGACATGACTTATAAAAGACCCCCCTGAAAGCTGCGATTGCGATTGCGATTGTGACCTAGCATGTTGGACCTCCCTGCTGGTACAAGCCTCTCCAATGAAATCCTCTGTAAATAATGATTGAGTCTATTGTATAAATATTAAAGAAAAAAAAAGGGCCTCTCCAGTATTTCTTAATATACAACATTTCTTTGTAATTCGACCTTTCTTTTGAATTTACGTGTCCTGTGAGTATTGGAACACTCGAATAGACAGAGGAAGTAATGGACTGGGAAGTCAAAGAATTAAGGGAGCGTAGATGGACGAGCGAGCGCAGAGGAAGCTAAAGCGACCGGAGGAGGGAAGCCAAAAGGTCGAGCAAGCACAGAGGAAGCGAAAGTTCAAGCGAGCAAGGGAAGCCAAAGATCAGGCGTATGAGTATAAGAAAATAGAGAATTGCCTTTATGAGTGGTTGTTGGTGAACTGGAAGAAAGGAACAAGCCCTAGGTGCAACAGGACAGAAAAGGGTTGAAGGTCTAGCAAAACAAAAAAGGGCCGAAGGTCCAGCAGGACAGGAGGAAGCCGAAGGTCCAGCAAGATAGGAGGAAGCCGACAGACGAGCAACTCTATTGGTCATGTTACCCTGTGAAAGACTTAGAATTGTGAAGAATTAATCAAAGCTTAGTGCAACTAACAGTAGACTCACTAAAGCTGTGTGGAGACATTATCAGAGATCATGATGGCTATTTGATATCATCATGAGATAACTTTTGCAGACTCTGTGTGGACAATATGAAGAGTTGTAAAGACTTCTCCATATGAAGACTGGTTCCCATTGATGCTGTAGCATGGAGACTATATTGAAGCTGTAAATAGACAGAATTTAGTAAAGAAGATCTTTGGGAGCAGAACATTACTATCAAACATGCCTTGACAGCAGAGGGTTGGAGCCCTTCGGGTTGGTGCCTCAGAAGTTTGAAGGATTGGTGTCCTTGGAGTTGGTGCTCCTATATCCAAGGTCGGTGCCTTGACAAAATAGATCCAGACAGTTTGCAGCGGAGGGTTGGAGCCCTTGAGGTTGGTGCCTCAGAACTGGAAGGATTGGTGTCCTGGGAGTTGGTGCGCCTAAGTCCAAGGTTGGTGCCTTGACAAAACAGAGTTGGTGCTCTAGAGGTTGGAACCTCACAAAAGTCCAAGTTGGTGCTTGGCAACAGATTGGAATCATATATATATTGTATCTATTTTATTGCAAAGATTATATTAATAAAAGCATTTATTCTTATTGTTCATCTTGTGTTCTGAATATGAATGTTTTAACTGGTAAAAATAACAATTGAAAAGAAATACTGATTCACCCCCCTCTCACTATTTCCAACAATTTGTATGAGAGCCAGTACCTTCATTCAAAGCCTAACAACTTGAAGGTTGATCTTTAGAACACAAATGGCGAAGTCAAGGAAGAAAGTCTCCAATCCTCCTAAGAATGTGTCTCCCTCTACCACTAAAATAGAAGACAATCAATTTGAGGAGGCTCCATAGTTCAATGGAAACTTTAATATGGGAAGCAAGAATGAGGAATTTCTTAAAAACTCAAGGCATTGAAATCTGGAAATCAGTAATTGTTGATAGCATGATGGATGGAGAATCCAAGGAGTACAATGAAAAAGCAATGAAGGCAATCTTGAATGGGCTACCTGATTCTACAAAGAACAATTTAGGAAAATGTTCGTCAACAAAGGGGACAAACTTCATGACCTTCACTCAAAAGGAGCGTTGACCATGACCATCAGTCAAGAAGATGATGGAAATCAAGAAGAAAATCCAGAACCCATCACAGAAGCTGAAAATGAGAATGATGATATCAAGGCTAAAGAAGATCTAAAAGATGAAGAGAATTAAAAAGATTTTGAGAAGATCTCCTCGCTCAACTTATAGCTGCCATGGAAGAGATTATCATTTTGAAAAAGGAAAACAAGGAACTTAAGAAGAAAGCACTAGGTGGTGACCAAGACCAAACAAGGAAGAAAGTTGACCTTGTCCAGCTTCAAGTACAAGAAAGGGATGAAGAGCTTGCCAAGCTTAAGAAGGAATTTCATCAAAACAAAAGAAAGCATCATGAATAAATCATATCCATGACAAATCAATTGGATAAAGCAGGAGAATGGTCTACCACGCGGGTCTGACCGCGGGTTAGGCGATTTTTACAGTTTATTGACCTCTAACGGGAAGGTTGGTGGATGGTCTTTTGTGTTTCTGCGGTTTAATGCCCGCTGTTTCCGCAACCCCACCTCCTCTGCAGCCTGCCTTCCCCTCGACTTTCGGTGGTCAGGTAATTTTGTTGGTTACCATGGTTGAAGAAGACTTCGTGGATTACGAGGACCCCATGCCAGAACAGGAGATCTGGGCACATCAGACTGGCTCGGACATGGGCCCCTGGTAGAATAAACCGCATCGGAAGACAGCTGCTGCTCTGACGCCGCAACACTCGCCCTCCTCTGGAAAACGGCAACCCACTGCGATCAATGTCGAAGACTTACCTAGTTTGGAATGCCCCCCCTCTCTCTAGCCACTCTGAATCTACTTGGCACCAGTTTGTAGGCTTCACCCTCTTTTGACTCTCCCTTGCCATACCCCCTGCAGAAGGCCTTGCCTATGAACCCTCCCTCCATCTCCTTGGGTCCGGTTGGCCCTTCCAATCTCCTGCGACCTGCACAGTCCTACTTTCAACTCGGCTCGTGCAACTTCAATCCCCATTCCCCGATTCGATCTGGTTGCTTCAGCTCTCCCATATCGAATTCTCGACCTACTTAGTCAGCCCAGCATAGCTCCTCGGAACCGTGCAGAAGCTTGCTCCGCGAACACCCCACGGGCCGGCGCATGGACAAACCCAAAAAGGGCCAATGCCTCAGAGCGGTGGATTCGGACATAAACCTAACTTTTGGGGAAGTCGTTCACATGGTGGACGCTTTGGACATGGCGAGGAAAGTTCTTGTTGGACGTGTACGAGGCAGGAACTATTCAGTGGAGCGACTACGTCAATGGACCATGGAAATCTGGGGTTCTCTATTGAAAGACCTACCTGTGATTAGGGTTTTGGCCAGAGGATGGTTTGCTCTCCGCTTTCATAGGGAGGAGTACACGGACTGGATATTATCGCGCTACTGGCACATTGAGCTTGCTCCTGTACTGTTGAAGAGATGGAATCCACTTTTCGATCCGGAGCGTGAACAGCTGGGAGCAGGGCCTATTTGGGTCAGACTTCCTGGGTTGCCCATGTAGTTTTGGACTCCTCTGGTTTTCAAACTTCTTGGAGATGCTCCGGGGACATATCTTGAGCATGACCAGTCCTATGAAAAGACTAGCATTATGACAATGGCGAGGATTTTGGTGCACCTTGACACCAGGGAAGGGCTTGAGGAAAAAATCACTCTTCACAGGAGACACTTATCATGCAAACAACTTCTGGATTATGAAGGAGTCCCATTTCGATGTAGGAGGTGCCACAAAGTGGGTCACCTATACAAGGATTGCCCACTGCTTTCTTCGGTGACAACAGAGAACTCTCGGGGGACCAAGCAACAGAACTCTAAAGAGCTGAATAAGGGAGTTCATAATCAAGAATAGGCACTACCTGAGGCTGCGGTGGGCGCTACACAAGAGGCAAAGAATCGGCGAAAAGCTCCGACCTTACCTCCTTAGACTCGCTCCAAATCTGCTGCGGATGCGACTCCGCTCCCGGGTAATGGTTCTATTCCCATAACCTTTGTGCTTTTTTCAGATGTTATGTTTACTTCTATGCAAACGTCTTTGCATCCCCCCTCCTCTGCACATTGCTCTATCCCTTCCATCCCTTGCTCCATCATTCCTCTGCCCCCCACTTTCTCAACAACACCTACCTTCCTCAGGGATTTTACCACACCCCCATCACATACTTCTTCCCCTTCTAGGATGGGCTTCCATCCCTACAACCTCCGACCTAGGACTCGACCTAAGACTCCCCATTTAGGTTTGGGCCTCTCCCCTGGTCGGACCAAGAAATATAAACCCACCAGGGGGCGACCATCCAAGATCAAATCAGCCATCAAGACGGCGGTGGCTGATGTAGCGAGGGGCCGTCAATACACGATTGAAAGGGCACTTAGAGCCATTGAGCCCTCATCCCCTGTCTCCCCTTGATTTGGCTCTCTTACAACTGCAGGGGATTAGCCAACCCCAAAAAGAGATTGGCTCTAAAGCGTCTGTTACATGGCTCCAAATGTGACATGCTCTTCTTACAGGAAACACTTGGTAACTCTGACCTCATTACCAGAAACCTCCTCTCTATCCTACCGAGATGGGTATTCCAGGGCATGGATGCAATTGGCAGATCAGTTGGACTTGCTATAGGCTATAACCCTAAAGTAATCAAGCATATCTCCTCCTGGGGAGGTTTGGGATTCATCGGAATGGATATTTTTGTGAGTGAGCTTGGTTACTAGTTAAAAGTGATTAACATATATGCCCCAAATCAGAACAGAATGGAATTTTGGCACAACTTGTTGGCACATAATCTTGTCTCAAGCTCCACCATTATTGGGGGGGGACTTAAAATTTTCTTTGGGAATGGAGGAATCCTGGGGACATCATTCACAAGTCGACCCTATATCGGATCAGATGAACACTCTATTGGATACCTTCAAACTTGTAGATGTTCGTATGAACAAGAAAATGCCCACATGGCATAACAGGAGGACGGGTGAAGCCGCCCTGGGTCGGAGATTAGATCGTTTTTTGATCCATGAAGATCTCCTCCATAACCTGCCCCTATATAGACAAAGGGCTAGTACTGGAGGATCATCTGATCACCTCCCCATATATCTTCAAATCTCTGGTCCATCTAAAAAGCCTCGTGCCCCCTTCAAATTTTTTACTGGATACCTAAAGGACCTAGACTTCATCAATCTGGTGACTGAGTTCTGGAGAATACAACCCCCACTTAGAGAGCAGAGAATGGCTGCTGACTTCTATATTCGACTCAAAAATCTCAAGAATTTGACAGAGAATTGGTCAAGGCGGAAGAAATTGAGAGAAGAACATAAACTAAAAGAATCACAAATTGCTCATCTAATGGATGAACAGGGGCTTGGATTCTTATCTGATGATACTAAACTACATCTGATTAATTTGGAAAACCAAAAGGCAAAGATTCTACTTGAAAAGGAAGAACAATGGAGGTTGAAAAGTAGAGCCATTTGGCTACAAGCGAGAGATGGAAATACAAAATTTTTCCACAATTTTGCAAATGGTAGAAAAGTCACAAACACTATTTCGCAGTTGCCTTGTGAGCTTGATGGATGGGCCTCTACTCACCCACATTTAGCCAGGTTGGGGAATACCCACTTCAAAAGTCCATTTACAGTGCCGGCAGCCGTCACCCTCCCGGACATCATTAACTTGGTCGGCCATTTCCCTAGATTTGTGGAACCAGATGAAGTGGAGGATTTGATACAACTGGTCACCATGGAGGAGTTGGAAGGTACACTTAAATGGTTCAAGAAGGACGAGTCCTGGCCCAGATGGCTGGCCAGTTGAGTTCTACTCGACTTTTCTAGAGTTGTTGGGACAGGATCTACTTGTGGTCATTGAAGAAAGCAGAATCACTGGACACATCCATCCGCCCATAAACTTCACCTACTTGGCCTTGATTCCTAAGACTGACTCACCAGTTTCATTTAATAATTTTCGCCCCATTTCCCTTTGCAATTGCCTATACAAAATCATTTCTAAAATCATAGCCAACCGCATATGAATATGAATTGGCAGGGTGCTAATATTACAACAGCGTGGGACACCTGGTGGGGTACTTCGGCTGAGGGGAAAACAAGAAACCTTCCTCTTCTTGTTTCATGGTATGTTTGGCTCAAAAGAAACACAAAAATTTTTGAAGACAAACCTGTGAACTGGAACCTGCTCCCTCCACAAATCTGCGCTGGTTTTGAAGAACTTCCTAGTGATGAGAGACAAAAGATGCCTAGGATCATTCGGCAGGAACAGATAAACACATCATTACCCTGGGCCTATTTTGATGGTGCCACCCAACAGCATGGCTATGGTGGGGGCATATGTTTCTACCTATCTGAATCACACTATTTCCAGATTTGTATGGGACTAGGACCGGGCACTAATAATCATCCTGAACTGATATCACTTCGCCATCTGTTATATTTTGCCATCCTGAAACAATGCCAAAACATTCAGATATTTGGGGACTCAAAGATTGTGACTGATTGGTTTAACAATACAGCTGTTTGTTCTGCTTACTCTGAGAACTATTATGGAAGAAATTATTTTTTTCAAAACATTTTTTGATTAGAGTTCTGTTTCTCACATCTATAGAGAAAGAAATGAAACCGTTGACAGGCTATCGAAAGAAGCGATGCATCGCCCTCTAGGAGAGTGGATGATTGCCGAACATACACCTGCCGGAATCTATCACTATTTTCACAGGCCATATATAGATGGGAGATTACAGAGGGACAACATTCCCTAATTATCAGTAGCCTGATTTTGAACATTATTGCAATTTTGATATTGTATCTAGATATTGTAAATATGGACAGTACTACACCTGTGTGGGTGATTTTTGAACTTTTTATTGTGGTTTTTGAACCAGCTCAGCATACCCTTTGGGTTATCATTGTAAATACTAGTTTTGACAGTGGATTGATAGCCACGCTTACAGCATGTGCCTTCGAGCATCTACAACATGTAATTTCTCCATATGAAATTATGAATTTTCTTTTCTGGGAAAAAAATTGGATAAAGCAAAGAAATGGGAAGATACCTTATCAAGTCAACTACAAGAAGCAAGAAAGTTAGCACAAGGAGCTGAGAAGACAATGGACGCATTAGCAATCATAGAAGAACAGGTCGATGAAGCAGAAAAGGAGAGACACAGCATGATATGTCAACTAAAAGCAAAGGATGAAGAAATTTTCAAATTAAAATCTAACATCAAACTTCTCAAGGCCGAAACATGTAAAGCTACAAGGATCAAGGAAGAAATGGAGAGCAGTCTAGCAAAGGAAAATGAAGAAATCTTCAAAATGAAGTCAGATATCATCTCCCTTAAAATAGAAGCAAATGAAGCTACTCATATCATGAAAGAAATTGAGAAACAACTTGCTAAGAAAAATAATGATTGCGAAAGATTGGAAGAAGAGATTGTCTCCCTTAGAAAAAAGGTTGAGGGTTGAACAAAACCTTGAAGAGCTCTCAAGCCTTGGATGACATGCTCAACCATCAGAGATGTCCATTTGATAAATTAGGTCTCGGGTATGCAGGTGCGTCCTCAAACAAGAATGATAATGCTTCAAACAAAAGGGATGTGAAGAAGCTAGAAAGAAATGGTGATGCTCCCAGTTCCAGCAAAGGCAAGGAGAAAATCAAGGCAACAATGGAAGAAATCCTGCTCCAAGAAGAAATGTAGATAATGTCAAGGATGCTAGAAGCAATGGTTATCATCAAAGGATCTCAAGACAGAAAGACTTCAGAAGTACATCAAGGAAATCTCCATCCCCCAGGTACCAAAGTTTATTTTTTGGTTATTGTTATTCTTGTACGAACTTTGGTCACATGGAAAAATATTGTAAAGCATATCATAAAGATAGATGTTATGGTCCCCAACCATATCATAAAGATAGATATTATGGCCCCCAACAATCTCCAAGGAACAATTTTGCAGGAAGAAATCATGAATTCTTATTCATGAACAATGTAGAATGCTTCAAGTGTCATAACATTGGTCATATGGCACGTCATTGTAACTTAACTTGGGCTCTTACACAAGCTAGAACCATGCAAAAGAAGAAAGTTACACTAGTATGGAGAAGGAAGCAAATACAATCCGAAAATCCCTTGAACTCTCCAGCCAACAACACATGTTATTGCCCTGATTTTTGACAATCTAAGCATTTGATAGGAAGACTCTGCCAAAAGAGATGATGCATATAGTTAGGGGGAGCTATTTGTAAAAGGCTCCTTATGAAATCTTTATTGAGCTATATTAACAATCATTCTTTGATAAAGATCATCTCTCAGGAGCACCCCATTGAAGAATTGATCTCTTAACTATTCTTTGAACTGTTGTTGAAGATGTTTTCCACTTGATCACTAAGTAGTAATTGGAGCATCAGAGAAGGTCATCTAATACTAGAGAAATAGGGCAAATAACTATGGTGCTGATATTATAGATTTTAAATGTTTCGACTCAGGGATTTGATGAGAGAACAGGTAGATTATGGACACAAATAGAGGCAACCTTCAAACAAACAAATACATCTGGGAATGAAGCATGAAGCAAGAGCAGTTGGCAACATCTAACAAAATTGAAGCATTGCAAAAAGATGCTAATCAGTAAAAAGAATTTAAAAGACGGTCACAAATTGGATATCAAAATCTTCTTGTGGAGATAACTTGCAGAGACCTTTTTTTCAAGAACATAAGGAAAATATCGCTCATCAAAAGACTATAGAAAGGAGAATGTTGTGCAGTCGAATATAGCTCAGTAACTTAAGGAGAAGCACAAAAATACAAAGAAACTCTGATCTAAAGAGAGATAGCAAGAAAGACAATTTCAGTGGCATTTTTTCTTGATTCGGACTATGAAGACCTCTTAATTCTGACTGCGGAGACAACAGAATATGGATTGAAGCATAAAAACTTGGACTTGATCATTTGGTGTGTGTCTATTTGTAATCTGTTTGAAAGCATTGAAGTGGAGCATCCTTAAGCATTGTTGAAGCCATGATAAAGTAGTTCTGAGACATAAAGAGGGGATAATGTGCTAATTGATGATTTAACATCAACCCTCTATCTTGAGAAAAAAGAAGAGCACTATTACAGGGGGAGTAAAATACTCATGAAGATCTACTATTCATAAAGAACAAAAGCAGTTTGATAGGGGGAGTCCCTGAGCACTCCTTTGCCATTGATGTCAAAGGGGGAGAGAAGAAGAATATTGCCATCAATAATAAAGGGGGAGATTGTTGACCTGGATTGCCATTGATGTCAATATGACAATATTCTAGGAGAAGCAGAGTAGATCCATGAAGAAATAGGAGTAAGAAGCCAAGGAGCAAAGCCATTAGGGAAACCATTGGAAGAGCTCATTGGAAGCTCAGAACAGGAGCAGTCAAAGAAAAGCCAGAGGAAGAAGTTCAACGGAAGAAGCAAAGAGGAACACACAACGGAAAAGGTAAGAACTAAAAAACAAAGAGGAACACGTAATGGAGGAGCATAAACAACCATATTGGGAGTATCACATGTATTATATGCCCAAGAAGTCCCGCAAAGAGGAAGAGGTCGTTGGAAGCCACAAGAAACAAAGAGAAACACATATCAGAGGTGCATAAGTGGAAGAGCAGTTAAAAGAGGAGCCATATTGTTCATTAGAAGGAACAAAGAGGAACACGCATCAGGAGGAGAAGCCAGCGGAAGAGCAGTTAACAAAGGAGCCATGTTATGAGATAGAGGAGGAATATCAGAGAAGAGCTATTGGAGCAGTGTATCGGAAGCCATCGTGGAGCCATATCAGACCAGAGACAAGCGGAAAGAGCTATTGGAGCGGAGAGTCGTTACTCCATGTTCAACAACTATAAGCGGTTTTGTAATAATGGCAGTGGTTTTCGGGTGGAAGCTAGGCGGTAAGTGGTATTTAGAGGAGAGCGCCCGATTCCATTCAATGGGTGACATGTAGCACTCGGGTGGAGAGAGAAAACCACTTTTCCGGGTGGTTATTTCTCTTGCAAGTGGCTCACCCGAAATGCATGTAGGCCGTTGGATCTAGCGTGGGTTAATTAACGGCCAAGGATCAACGGACGGTTTTGGGTTGATCGGGTTAAGTCGGGACCATTAGATTTGGAGAGAAGATCTATGGTGGAGGATTGATCCGAAAAGACAAACATCGGAAAATGTGCAAAGGCTGTAAAAAGGCGGAAAGGGTAAGTTATGCATGATTATTGTGTTTTTCTATCATATAAACATTATAATAGAAATAGCGTGGATATAAGGATTTCATGTGGTTAAATTCTATATAACCATATTGCAATATAATTTACTATATTATCACATCTGCCATATCACAAGACTATTGTAAAGCCTTGCCACATTGAAAGCGCCGATTGCGATATTGTTGTGGACCCGACTACATCATTGTAACATGATTTAATAGTAATATTGCATCCGATTGAATCGCAAAAGCTCAAAAAGGGATGACATGTTAAATCCACCGATTGGGATAATTATATATATACGAACCCGATAGGTATATTAACTTTTGTTTATTGTTAAATCGCATCCGTCATATATCGCAAGCCGTGAAGAATTGTAACTATGTCAAAATATCGATTGCGATATACTACACGGACCCGATAGCTCTATAAAATATACCCTAATGTAATATCACATCCACTGTGTTGATAGTCTCTAAGGGATGTTAAATCCGCCGATTTGATGGAGCTATGGGCCCGACGAAGTTATTAACAACAATTTATAATCATATCGCATCCAGTAGGGGCAATCGGTAATTGGCCATCAACGATGTTATAGACACGACTTATAAAAGACCTCCTAAAAGCTGTGATTGTGATTGAGATTGTGACGTGACATGTGGGACCTCCTTGTTGGTACAAGCCTCTCCAATGAAATCCTCTGTAAATAATGATTGAGTCTATTGTATAAATATTAAAGAAAAAAGGGCCTCTCCAATATTTCTTAATATGCAACATTTTTTTGTAATTCGGCATCTCTTCTGAATTTACGTGTCCTGTGAGTATTGGAACACTCGAATAGACAAAGGAAGCCATGGATCGGGAAGCCGAAGAATCAAGGGAGCGTAGATGGATGAGTGAGCGTAGAGGAAGCTAAAGTGATCGGAGGAGGGAAGCCAAAAGGTCGAGCAAGCACAAAGGGAGCGGAAGTTCAAGCGAGTAAGGGAAGCCAAAGGTCAGGCGTATCAGTATAAGAAAACAAAGAATTGCCTTTATGAGTGGTTGTTGGCGAACTATAAGAAAGGAGCAAGTTGTAGGTCCAGCAGGACAGAAAAGGGTTAAAGGTCTAGCAAGACAAAAAAGGGCCGAAGGTCCAGCAGGATAGGAGGAAGCCGACGGACGAGCAACTTTGTTGATCGTGTTACCCTGTGAAAGACTCAGACCTGTGAAGAATTAATCAAAGCTTAGTGCAGCTAACAGTAGACTCACTAAAGCTGTGTGGAGACATTATCAGAGATCATGATGGCTATTTGATATCATCGCGAGATAACTTTTGCAGACTCTGTGTGGACAGTATGAAGAGTTGTAAAGACTTCTTCATATGAAGACTGGTTGCCATTGATGTTGTAGTATGGAGATTACAGTGAAGTTGTAAACAGACAAAATTTAGTAAAGAAGAGCTTTGGGATTAGAGCATTACTATCAAACATGCCTTGACAGTAGAGGGTTGGAGTCCTTGGGGTTGGTGCCTCAGAAGTTTGAAGGATTGGTGTCCTTGGAGTTGGTGCTCCTATATCCAAGGTTGGTGCCTTGACAAAACAGATCCAGACAGTTTGCAACAGAGGGTCGGAGCCCTTGAGGTTAGTGCCTCACAACTAGAAGGATTGGTGTCCTGGGAGTTGGTGCTCCTAATTCCAAGGTTGGTGCCTTGACAAAACAGAGTTGGTGCTCTGGAGGTTGAAGCCTCACAAAAGTCCAAGTTGGTGCTTGGCAACAGATTGGAATCATATATATATTGTATCTATTTTATTGCAAAGATTATATTAATAAAAGAATTTATTCTTGTTGTTCATCTTCTGTTCTGAATATGAATGTTTTAACTGGTAAAAATAACAACTGAAAAGAAATCCTGATTCACCGCCCCTCTCAGTATTTCCAACAACAAAAACCCCAAAGGGAGATGATGTGGCAATCTTTCATTGTTAATTTTAGTTAACAATGGTATGTTCTATGCTTAGCAGAATTTACTTCAATGTTCCCTAACAGCCCAATATTTAATTTCCAATAGCAATCACAATAATCACATTGACAGTAAAAGCAGATAGAACATAAAACAAACTGCAGAAGACAAGCCAGGACAAGAGGACACGAAATTTTGCGGATGTTAGGGAAAAACCCCAATGTGGGGAAACCCTTTGATCAATTCTTCTTATTATTAAATCAAAAGTTCAGTAAAGAGAGAGTACACAAGTCAAATTGACTTGCTCAATACAAAGTCAAAACAACCTTGTAAATTTCTATAGTCAATTGCAGTGAAACTTCAGCCCTAACCAGAAAGTCGACACTGGTCAAACAACAACAATTCTTCCTTGATGTAGTTCGGTCTTCCTTGGTCAAACTCATCCTGATCAAGAGGTCAATTTCAGCCCAAAACAACTCGGTCAAAGGAGAGAGAAAGTTGTAATTTTTTGGGGTCAAACAACAGTTAACCCTAAAGTCAACACAGGTAAACCAACCCAAAAACTCTCTGTTTTTGTGCTCAACAATGCGGCTTGAGAAAATCGAACTTTTGAACAAAAAACCGAGTCAAACTAAGTCAAAAACACCTCGTGCTGATGAAAACTTGACTAAACTGAGAGGGGGGACATTGAAATTCTTTTCATTAATCTCATTAACTGAAACATTACATGAGCAACTTAACAAATAATGACGAACAGATTGAATATGTGAACATTAAGTGATATGTAAACCAAAACATCACATCAACACATAATAATAACACATATTGACACCAGATATATGTGGAAACCCGTAAAGGGAGAAAACCACGATTTTATTATTGTTGTGATGCAAAGGCAAACTCCCACTCCTTATTACATTTGATTTTCTATAAGCTCCAATCTACAGGAGGTTGCTACCTCAATTTTCTATACGCTGCAACATGCAAGGAAGCTCCAACTCCCATATGTTTTTTGTGGGCCATGACCCACAGGAGGCTCCTGCCTCAACAGGCTTCAACCTGATGTTTATCAAGCCACTACTTGAAAGGAGACTATAATCCCCTAATGCAAACAAGAAATAGCAATTGTTGTTTTACCTGATCATAAATTCTGCGTATCTCCATCTTCATTTCTGCCTCTTCTTCCCTTCAAATCTGCTTCACGTAAGCTTCATGTGCCAGGTAACTAATGCATAACACCTCAATCAGCTCTCACACGTTCTCCAATGCTCTAAAAACACTTTTGCTTGCAAAAACAACGTCTTTTATAAAGATAATTTGCTGGCTGTTTATATTCCACACAAGAATATGAAGTGAATAGGCTTGACTCTTTGCATTTTGAATATTATAAAATAAATAAGTGCTCCACCTCGAATTATTTTAGCCATCTATAATGATTAGGTGCAACAATATCAACATAGTGCCAGAAATAACATTATACCACCACAACACATGCAGGGATTATCCAATGTAAACAATATGCACACAACATATGAGAATAATGCAAGCATATGTATGCAACATTCACTCTCCAAAGCCATCTTTATTTTCAAATTCATCTTTTCTTCATGCCATTGCCTCAACCTCCTTGAGTCTTGTCTTCTTTTGCTGTCATGGAATCTTGCCTTTGCTGTCATGGAGTCTTGCCTTTGCATCACAACATTTCAGCTCAACGACAAATTAGTGTCACCGCAAATTCTTCATTAAACAATCTCTACAACATTATCCAAGTATCAAGCCATCAATATGCGAACATTAATGTTCTGCCAAACCATCAAGGTATTTTCTGCTCCTTTGTCATGTTGTCATCAAGCATGCCAATATCTAGCATCAACATATGTGCCATCTGTTTCACCAATAGGTAATACATATGAATTATTTATTTATTATTATTATTTATTTATTTTAGCTTTTTCTTGTAAATCACTGAGAATTTCAGTGTCAGTGAAAACAATTTGTAATAAACAGGGAAATGCCGATAATGCGGTTATCAGTCTCAGAAAAACGATCAACAGGAGTACGCTGACAATGGAGTGTCAACGTTATTAGGTATTGGCTTATAGTGGGACTATTATAGGTTACCTTAGAGGTTTTCCTGCAACCAAGTTTTACTGACCCTGTTACTACTCTTGCCTTGCTTCTGCATACCTTGCTGCTCGTGTTGCCTTGTTGCTCTTTTGCTTCTCCATTGCCATCAATGACAACAATGCCAACAATCTCCCCCTTTGATATTGATGGCAACATTGTTTCTTGAGAATCAACTTCAACAACCTCTACTTACCTCCCCCTTTGACATCAATGGCAATGGGGGTTACAGATTTCTTGTAGCCCTCCATTCCATATTTATCCATTTTCTGTTATTAAGGCACTAAAAAATATGGTATTCAACTCACTATAAAAGAGTCCTCACTGTAGCTGTCATTGTTACATTAATACTCTACAACCTGCAATGTCTTGTTCTCATACCAATGTTGATACTGTTGAAATTTGGTACCTGAGGACAGGTGGTTCCCTTAGGCTTTGATCTTTGGCCTAGGGAAAAGTGTCCAAAAGAATTTAATTTTTCTCCTAAAGTAACTTTATAATTTTTTATAAAGTTAAATCTAATTTAAAAG
>APFE030184516.1:112068-144639 GCA_000404065.3 Pinus taeda
AGAGTTGCATTAAACTCACGGAGAATCTAGTATTTCATGACAGGTCAAAGCATATCGGGATCAGATATCATTTCATCAAAGACTATGTTCAGAAGGGAGCTGTGAAGCTTGAGTATATTTCCACTGTTGAGCAGGTTGCAGATATTCTTACCAAAGCCTCACCACGGGGCAAGCATGTCTACTTTAGAGACAAGATGGGTGTGGTGAGGAACACCTTCCTTGGTAAGAGGGAGTGTTGAAATTTGGTACCGGAGGACAGGTGGTTCTGTTAGGCTTTAATCTTTGGCCTAAGGAAAAGTGTCCAAAAGAATTTAATTTTTCTCGTAAAGTAACTTTATAATTTTTTATAAAGTTAAATCTAATTTAAAAGTGACTTTAAGTGATAAAGTTACTAAGTCTAATTTTAAAGTGACTTTTATAAAGTCAATGAAAAATTAGAAAGGAAAAGTGATTTTAGAAATAAATGACTAAGTGGGTCTTTATTAAAGTGGGGTGAATTAAAAAATAGAAAGTGAGATTTAAATGAACATTTAATCTCAGCCATTGATCTAAATTTATTTCAGCCATTGGATTTAAGGATCACCCAAAAGTCACTTAGGGTTGGATTAAGGGAGGAAAATGAGGAAAAGATCATTCATTCTTTCATGAGCAGATTGGGAGAAGGAGAGCAATAGAGCAAGGGAGATTTCTGGAGAGGAAGCAGCTTGGCACACATACCAAGGCAGCACTTCAGCAAATTTGTACAGCTGAAAGAACAAGCAGTAAAAGGCAGATTTTTGCTGAGCAAACAGGGAAAAACTGATTTGTGGGCACGAATTTTGAGGAGGCGATTTTCTGCACGGAAACCGGGGTCCGTCCGTACAGTTCGTACAACAAATTTCCAGATTGTCTATTAGGCTGAAAAACAGATAAGTTTGCTTGCTGGAAAAATTTGTTTTGCTGAAAATTTTCTCACTGTAAAAGGCATTTTCCAGAAATAAAAAAGAGCTCTCAAACTGGTTTTGCCCAAGAGTTGTAGGGGGTTTTTCCAGGGTCACATTGACCAAAAATCTCAGTGTTTAAATGTGTTTTAATGGCTGTTTGTTACTACTAATTTTTATTTCTGCAATTTCCAGCATTCTGTAAAATTTCCAAAATTTGTGTTTTAAGCAAATTTATTTTTCCAGCTTGTTGAATGTATGGTTATGGGAAAGGGCATTTAACTACATGGGAGAAATAAGGTGAAGCTTAAAATCGGGGTGGGAAAACAGAAATTTCTACAGATACTGTCATTGAATGAATGCCACTCCAGATGGCTTATTAGGGCTTCTCCAGATTGAATGTATGCTGCTCCAGAAACCTTGCTCCAAATACGCTTCAAAATTTTTTAACATTGTAAGAGCACTGCAAAATATTGTTGTGAGAACACTCTGTAAAATATTGGAAGAATATTGTTGAGAGAACACTTTGTAAGGAAAGCATGACATGCTTTGATTGGGATGCGTGCACTTAAAATAAATTTACTAGCACTGGTATAGAATAGTTAATAAAATATAAGAAGACCACCCAAATTCATTTATATTGGAAAAACACTTTGTCTAACCATTCTCAATCATATATTTTGAAAGCATAGGAAGAGCACAATGTAAATTCCAACATTTTATTGTCATTTGTTTCGAATGAGTCTCAAGAGTAACACAACAATCCTTCAAAGTCTTTCAAAGTCTTGTTTGTCATGAGCAGGCTCAATGAAATTGGCTTCAAGTAAACCCTCCAAAATGGCAATATAAGCTGTGATCATTTACAAGAAGAGCTTCCTTTGTGAACCCAATTGTAGTGACAATTGAGACCTCCTTGCTACCACCAACTTATGGTTTGTACATAATAAATTCTAGAAATTTAAGATCAACAACAATTGTATGATGCTTTACCACTCAACCACACAATATAAGTTTGAAATGGCATGGAAACTCAAGATATAATATAGAGGCACATAAATGAAGAGAATAACGTAGGCGATTTGAAATGTTGTTCAATGAGTTGTTGCTTGACCCAAATCAAAATGTATATGGTCCCTATGGTTGTCATACCACTGCGTGAATGAGAGGAATGCTCCTGGGGGGTCCAATTCCTAAGAACTAAATATGTACTTTATTCCTTTTCCAAATCAGGATTCATCCTTCAATTCTTTCGAAGCATGGAAAGGGTGCATCTTATTCCAACTCCACTCATTCAGATTCGTTGATGAGCTTTGATTCTAGCGTAGAGACTGACAACAATAACTAAAATCCCTTGATAAGCTTTGATTCCAGCATTAAGAATGATAACGATAACTCAAATTTGTTGATAAGTTTTGACTTTTGCGTAGAAACTGATAACAATAACTCAAAAGGCTATGAGCATTTAGATCCGTTGATGAATTTTGATTCCAACATAGATCCTTTGATATGATTACAATATATGATAATGAGAAGGCCAACAATAATGTGAAAGTATAATGCACATCTTTCAGCGATAATAATAATCCTTTGTAGTGTGATAATAATAAGCATGTATTAACGCTCCATATACGCTGACCAAAACCATATAAAATATGATATTAGCGCTCCAACTCCACATGTAATAGCATATATTAATGCTCGAGCTCTGTATATTCACGCTCCCATTCCTTCCTTCTAGCGCCAATAATATTATTATTCGACACTTCTTTCACACCTTTGTTGTACACTATTGTAACCTTACTATTCAGCGTTGTTATATGATTATTAAAGCTCCCATGCTTGAACCGATGTCACTAAGTCAATCGTTGTGATAGAGCGATGTTACATTACAATTGCACAATATCGTATGTATGCAAAATTTGTGATGTGGTGTAATTCGATGCCTCATTATTCTGTTAATGAACCCAACCAAGATAATACAAGCCACTGTAATATTTTGGTGCTAGTACGATGATGGGCATACCATCCTAACCCTCAAGTTTTTCACCTAAAAAAACAGCTCTAGCGTGGGACAAACTTTATGTTGATTTTTGATAGCATCGGATGTGCTCTAGCCATGAAAATTGGTGTAGAGGCTAAGGCACATAAGATCTCCAAGACATAGAAATTGTTTGGGGAAATTATATCCAGATGGAGAGATATTAAAATAATTAATATTTTTATTGAGACCTTAAGTCTAAACTTAGGAAAATTAAAATATTAATTAATATAGTATGGGTGAGAAAGTTCTAAATGACGAGGATCAAGCCAAATCTAATCTTAGTCGTTGATTAGGGCGACTTAATCTTGATTGTTGAATTGTCAACATGAAAAGTATAAGAGGAGGCTTGAGGGTCAATTGGAGATACACCAAGTTGATCAAGAATTCAATTTTATGGGGCAGGGTTTGCTGAGAGAATGGAGTTAGTGATCTGTTGCATCGAGGGACAGTTCGACAAAATGCTGAGAATACATATCCGAGAGGCAGAGAAAGTGCCAGAGAGACAACACAGAGCCTTGGAAGGCTGACACAGAGGCTGATGAGGCGAGTGCAGGTGACGTAGAGGGCCTAGAGGCTGACACAGAGGGCCAAGAGGCTGATGTAGAGGGCCAAGAGGCTGACGTAGAAGGCTAGAAGCAACATAGGCTGGCAGAGCTGACACTGGGCTGAAGAGGTAGCGCTGAGGAACTTTTGTGGGGCAGACTAGGAGCTGAGAGGCAGACGCAGGGTAGAAGAGGGTGACGCAATTTCAGAGAGAAGCTTGGAGCAGCTTTCGCTGTCTAGCTAAGGAACTGTCGAAGTTGCTGTGGGATCAATCATCCGGTTGTTGTTCAGGTGGGATCTTTGTCTCCTAGGAGAGGTACGTCTGCCAAGGAAATTCTCTGCAGGGTGAGCCATTTCTGGCACCATAGTTGTATTTAGAATTTGAATAATAATAAAACTCTCGTATTTACTGCACTGGTTTTCCCACATTGGGTTTTTCCGAGGACAATTGTCCAAAAATAACAGTGTCCCTTGTGTGATTGTCTCAGTTATTTTAGTTGTTGATATGTATATGTGTTGAGGCTTCATTTGTATTTATTTTGATATTTATGTTTATAAATAACTTGTTAATGGAAAGAACAAGTAGGAGATAATAAACTAGATAATGCAGTAGGGATTTCTGATGTGTCAGACTTAGAAATTTCAATATGGTATCAGAGCATTGCAGATCACAAGAGGACTGAAGGCACCAATAGAAATTTGAAATTTGCAGCAGTAGCCGCTGTCCCAAGAGACAACAGTGTTCCAGAGTAGAAGCAGCAAGAGAAGGAGTGACGCAGAGCCTGTGTGATCATTTCAAGCCAGGAGGAGGGCCAACGCAGAAGCAGAGAGGGGCAGATCAGACATACGCAGTGCCCGGTCATCTTTCTCAGCTAGGAAGGATCAATGCTGTGGCTAGGAGGAGCAAATTCAACCTTTGCCGGGGTTGCATAGAGCCTGAAGGGCTGAGTTTCTTCAGTTGCCAAGGCTTGGGGAGCTGTGGGGAGATTGTGATTTGAGGAGCTGGTGGGATGCTGTTTCTGTCGAAGCAGAACAATGTCTAAGGAGAGGCTGGACCAAGGTAGAGGGAGTCACTACCTTGACGAATTTCTAGCCAAGGAATCCTGATCCGAGTTGCAGTTGCAAGGAGGATTGGAGAGGAGCTGTTCAACAGTTGGCCAGAGGATTTCCAGAAGGGAAATCAAGACTTAGAGGGAGATTTCTAGGAGGGAGTCGAGACTCAAAGGGAGTCCAGAAGAGGAGCTGAAATGGCAGTGAACGGACTAAGGGATCAGGACAGGTTGGATGGAGCTTCCAACTTTGTCATCTGGAAGGCCAAGATCCTGGCAGTCCTGGATCGACATCGCATCAAGGAGTTTGCCTCGAGAACTGTGGCTATCCTAGTTGACCTAGTTGAGAACGAGAAGTATGAGGATGCAATGGTGAGGGCGAAGTGCATGATCCTAGACGGGGTCAAAGATCATGTCATACCACATATTGTTGAGAAGAACACAACAAAGGAGATGTGGGACACCTTGACCACCTTATACCATGGCTCTTTCGTGCAAAGGAAGATGCTATTGGAGAATCAACTGCGGTCATATCAGATGCAGAAGGGAGAGCTGATAGATGCATTCCTTCTCAGGTTGCAGGAGATTCGCGACCAACTTACTTCCGTGGGGTCTACACTAGATCCAAAATTTATGGTCAGGATTGCATTGAATGCAGTCTCCGAGGAGTGGGAGACATTTGTCCAAAGTATTTTGGGCAGGGCTACTCTTCCTGGTTGCGAGGAGATGTGGGCAGCTCTTCGTTAGGAAGAGATCAGGAGGATGACCAAGGTGGGGAGTAGTGGCAAGGGAGGTCGAATCAAGAAAGAGAAGGAGGATACGGCTCTAGCATCTGCGGGACAACAAGGGAAGAGGAAAAAGAAGGACATCTTCAAGGTTAAGTGATTCCATTGTGGGGAGCTGGGACATTATGCATTCCAGTGCCCCAGGAAGAAAAACAAGGGAGAGGCTTTTGATTCAAAGGCAGCTCCAGCTAAGGCAGAGAAAGAGGTCGAGAATGATGATGATGATTGTGCCATGAGTGCTCAAGCACCTCTAGAGAAGAGGTGGGGTGATATCGAGTTGTAGTTAGGACGATTAGATACTAGGGACAAGATCCTTGAGGTGCCCAAACTCTTGGATCATATCCGACTATGGGAGCCCTTAACGACAGTAGCAGGATGACAAGGGTCGGGTGGAGCAGAGTGTAGTGAAGCAACAAGGCAGTGCTTGGGTGCAGAATTCTGAGGTAGCGCAGTAGAGGTTGCAGTAATGCAAGATGCATAGAGGTTTATGCAACAACGCAGTGGCAATAGAGGGAGCACATAATAGCAACAAAGGCAGCTTCAGCATCACGAGGCTTCCAAACTGACCAGGATGTTAGTATTTGGGAGAAGACAATTACTTACTTCTCGGTAACTGAGTTGCAGTGCAGCAGTTAGCAGTGGCAGTGCTAGGGGCAGCATGGGCAACATATTGAGAGGGAGCTGCAGTATAGATGTAGCAGTGGTAGTGGTAGTGTCATGGGTAGCAGTACAGGGAGCAATAGTGCAGATGCTGTGAGGCAGCAGGCCAAGCATCAACATAGGTACCGGTGCGAAGGATCAATGTGATGTTTCTATGGTGAAGTATTACTAGAGCACATTCCTCACTAAAAGGGAGTGTTGGTTTTTGGTAGCATCGAATGTGCTCTAGCCATGAAAATTGGTGGAGAGGCTAACGCACATAAGATTTCCAAGACCTAGAAATCGTTTGGGGAAATTCCACACGGATGGAGAGATATTAAAATAATTAATATTTTTAATGAGATCCTAAGTCTAAACTTAGGAAAATTAAAATATTAATGGGTATTAATATAATGTTGGTGAGAAAGTTCTAAATGACGAGGATCAAGCCAAATCTAATCTTAGCCGTTGATTAGGGACTTAATCTCGACCGTTGAATCATCAACAAGAAAAGTATAAGAGGAGGCTTGAGGGTCAGTTGGAGATACACCAAGTTGATCAAGAATTCGATTTTCTGGGGTAGGGTTTGCTGAGAGAATCTAGTTAGTGATCTGTTGTAGCGAGGGGCAGTTCGGCAGAAGGCCGAGAATACATATCCGAGAGGCAGAGAAAGTGCCAGAGAGACAACACAGAGCCTTGGAAGGCTGACGCAGAGGCAGCCAGGACTGACGCAGAGGCTAAGGAGGCCAGTGCAGGTGACACAGAGGGACAAGAGGCTGACGCAAAGGGCCAAGAGGCTGACGCAAAAGCAACAAAGGCTAGCAGAGCTAACGCTGGGCTAAAGAGGTAGCGTTGAGGAACTTTTGTGGGGCAGACTGGGTCCTGGGAGCTAAGAGGCAGACGTATAGTAGAAGAGGGTGACGCAGTTCCAAAGAGACGCTTGGAGTAGCTTTCGCTGTCCAGCTAAGGAACTGTCGAAGCTGCTGTGGTATCAATCATCCAATTGCTGATCAGCCAGAATATCTGTCTCCAAGGAGAGGTACTTCTGCCAAGGAAATTCTCTGCAGGGTGAGCCATTTCTGGCACCCCAGTTGTATTTAGGAACTGCATAATAATAAAACCCTCATATCTGTTGCACAGGTTTTCCCGCATTGGGTTTTTCTGGGGACAATTGTCCAAAAATAACGGTGTCCCTTGTGTGATTGTCGCAGTTATTTCAGTTGCTGATCCGTATATGTGTTGCGGTTGCATTTGTGTTTATTTCGGTATTTATATTTATAAATAACTTGTTAATGGAAAGAACAAGTAGGAGATAATAAACCAGATAATGCAGTAGGGATTTCTGATGTGTCAGATTTAGAAATTTCAATACTTTAGCGTTGATTGTTGATCGTGGCTCCTTTGCAGTCATATTAAAAAAAAACCCCAAAACACAATATCTGTTTGCGCAATCACTGGTTGTTTTATGTAATAGTGTAATTGTGTTGAGGAATGTTCCAACAAACCCATCGTTAACCGTCGAAGAACCTTCAATGATATCGCATATATCCTGGTCAATCTCCAGCGCTATGCATCAAGACAAAAACCACTGAAAATTCGATCCTACCATGGTAATATTGTAACCATACAATGGATTTGCGGTGACAAAACTTCCTGTGGCAAATCACATGTCTAAGGATGTTGATATAATCTCCCGCTGCGTGGCATATTTTGAAGCACAATCCATAAAACAAAATATAGTGTACAAGTCTTTTAATGAATATTGCAAGCCATCGTGAATATATTATGATACACAAAGAAGATGCAAACGAGCTATTGAAAATAAACAGCAAAGTGATGGGACACAATGTGAAATGCAAGCCACAGGATTTTAACCAACCTTGTAAGAATATGTCCAACGAATTAGATAAGTCAACAAGACATCGAAGAGATGCTATTGGGATGCGATTTATCAAATTCGTGTAACAGAGAAGTATAGTGTCATTGTTATACTGGTTGATGTCGAGTGATGTCAATTAAACGATCTCTTTGACCTATTATTTTTTCTGTGGCATCTTTAAACGTATATCAACATTATGTGGCATTCGATTCTGAAGTCTCTTCAACAACCCATGGAGGAAGAACTTTGGTTCTTCTTGACCCTCAACATCTGCATTATCATCCTCTAAGGCATCAAGACAAGCAAGAGCAACTTGGGTCCGATTATTAGTGCTTTCCAAAGCGTCATTCATCCTAGGTGCTACCTTTTGAATAAGAATATATGACCAATGCATGGATATGTTAACCACAATGCTCATAATTTCTATTGGCATTGTGCTTCTGTGGGAATGGATTCTGGGCCATCCACACTAATGTGAACGAAACTGTGGCCATTTCCTTGGTCTGACATCCATTGTCACGTTTTTTGGCATGACAAGGATAGTGAAAAACATGTAACACATACCATGCACCTATCATAATGCTTTAGATTATTGATTTGGGGTAGCATGATCTTCTAGCCATGAAAATTGGTGTAGAGGCTAAAGCACATTAGATCTCCAAGACCCAGAAAGGGTTTGGGTAGATTCTAACTGGTTTGGGAGATATTAAAATAATTAATATTTTTAATGGAGTTCTTAAGTCTAAACTTAGGAAAAATAAAATATTAATGGGTATTAATATAAAACTAGGTTAGAATGTTCCAAAGGATAAGGATCAAGCCAAATCTAATCTTAGACGTTGATTAGAGATTTAATCTCGGTCATTGAAGGACCAACGAGAAAAGTATAGGAAGAGGTTTGAGGGTCAGTTGGAGAATACACCAGAGTGATCAGTCATTCAATTTACTAGAGTGGGGTTTGCTAAGTAAAGTCGAATCAATGATAAACAAAGAGGGGCAATGAGTACTGGACAGAGAGGCAGAGATAGTGCCGAGAGACCAACACAGAGGCAGAAAGCGAGAAGTAGCAGCTAGAGCAGCCCATGTAGAGCCCAGCTGAGACAATGTAAAGGCCAGAGGGCCTGCGTCATCCACGCAGAGGGCAGCAAGAGTGACGTAGAGGGTTCTAAGGCTGATGCAAAGCAGCAGAAGGCTGACGCAGTGCTTCAGAGTTGCTGGAGAGGGTTTTGTGGGACAGGTTTTTTGAATACCTGTTTCCGAATAGAGATGAATTACTGCCGGTTGTTTTTCTCTGTTGGGTGAGCCAGTTTGGCACCTAGTTGTACTCAAGGAAATACTGCATAATAATAAACCCTCAAAATTGTTGTACCGGTTTTCCCGCATTGGGTTTTTCCGGGGATGTTTGTCCAAAAATAACGGTGTTACTTGTGTGTTTGTTTTCTTTCAGTTGTTGATCTGTAGATGTTGAGATGGTATTGTGTTTATTTTGTTATATGTTTTAAATAACTTGTTCGAAATTAACAAGTAGAAGAAATAAACCAGAAGAATACATATTAAATTTCTAACGGATGGACTTAGAAATTTCAACACAGATTTTGCACGTAGAGTAATGTTCATTTTGTTATTGCTCGTCACACGCCATGCAATTGACACAATCAATGATACACTTACTGGAATATGAAAATTGAATAATGATGTAGTGCATCAAGCATCTATACATCTATATGTTTTTGTAACCTATCTGTTTCAGGCCTGTCGAAAATACTAAGGCGGGGGGGGTGGGGGTGAATTAATATTTCTTTTCAATTGTTACTTTTACCAGTTAGATCCTTTAAATTTATAACACAAAATGAACAATAAGAATAAATGCTTTTATTAATTTCTTCTTTACAATAAATCAAGTACAATACATGTAGGGCTCCAACCCTAGATGAAGAGACCGATCTTCAATCTCCCAGACTCCAACCTGTATTGTGCCAAGCACCGACTTAGACTTCCATGGCTCCAGCCTTGTCAATTTAGAGGGACAAACCTCAAGGGCTCCAACCCTATATTTGGTTTAGGCTTTGACCTGGTTTCTTGAGGACTCCGGTCTTCTAGGGCTCCAACCCTATCCTCCAAGGCACCAACCTTGTCTCTTCAAGGCTCAAACCCTTGCTTTACTTCATCAAGATATGTTTAGTTGTACTTCATGGCTTCCAATGTTTTCTTCACCGAGCCCTGTCAATCTTCAGCAATGCCTTCACTTAGTCTCCACGTCACGTCATCAATGACAACCTAGCCTTGTCAATCTTCAACAATGCTTTCACTTAGTCTCCACGTCACGTCATCAATGACAACCTTGATCTTCACATGAAGGTGTCTTCGTTGTTCTTCATGGTACCCAAACAATTTCTCCAATGTCACCTCATGATGGCTTCAATGCATCATGATTTCCAATAGGCTTCTAGATGACTCCAATTTTCTTCAGTGAGCTGCTCTAAGCCTGCTCCAAAAACTTCTTTAATAAATATGCACACCAAACTCCAAGGGATCTTCAACAATGCTTAGAGATGCCTTAATGAGGCCTTTAAACAATGTCTTCCTGAAGAATGTACGATAGATCTACTCCAGGCAGTCTTCAACGTCTAGAATAAGGACTTTTAATGAGATCTGTAAGACAATTCTCCTAGAATCTGCTTCCACTCTTCCAACAAAAGCCTGCTAGATAATGCCAGTACGATGCTTTCAATATTCCAACCAAGGTCTGGATGAAATTTGCTTCAGGGAGGTATCTAGATTTGCCTTTAAAAACAGTTCCAAGGTGAGGCCAAAATCTGCTTCTAGGGCTGTTTCAGAATATCTACAAAATACTGCTTCAAAGTTCTTTCAAGGGCTGCTCTAAATACATCAAGGAAGTGCTTTAAAAATTCCTCCAATGTCTGGTCAAACTGTCTCCAAGGGCTGCTTTAAAACACTTCTTCAAAAGGCGTATTCAAGGTGATCTCCAAGGGTTGTTTCAGATGTTTTATGGCTGCCTTCAATATTACAGCTGCTTCAGAAAATACACAATAGATCAATTCCAATCAGTTTTTAACATTTCCTCAAGTGTCCTTCAAAATACTCTTAAAATCTGCTTCAAGCAATCCTCAATAAGCTGCTCTCAATAATGCCAAAGACAATCAATGATGTGTCACAAGGTTCAAGTGTCAACAGTCCAGATTTGGATGCCTCTACAGTCCAAAAAATATGCCTTTTGTAGTCCAAACAGAGATCACACAGCCTCCACAGACCAAGTTCTTTTTGGTGTCTGCTACAGGTGCAAATTAGGAGCAGGTTCAGATTCTTCAAGCTACAGGTCCGAGCTACAGTAGATCTGCCTCAGGAGCAAAGGTCACAGGTCTGCAACTTCACACCTTTGCAGTCCTATTCCACAGATCCGAGGTAGAATTCTTCCTTTTCAGAGACTTGACATCAAACAAAATGTATTGCTTCAGCAAGATTGTATTTGTAATGGATTTATTACTTCAGGAAACTCAGATAATAGCAGGTGTATCACTTCAGAAAATTTGCACAAATAACAGAGATATAGCCTGACAACCCAACCATAGAAACAAAGCAAAATGCTGCATAAATCTTCCCAAGAAATGATCTGAATTCTCCTCTGTAATAGTAGCCCAATAATAGTAATGAGAAACATCAGGTTTCTTACCAGTGAAAACTTCTTCGGGTGTCTTGAAATTCAATGCTTGATGTGGACACCATTTCTGAACATATACGGTGGTATTTGCAGCTTCTCCCCATAAGAACTTCGGTAGACCTAGATCATGAAGAATGGCACAGTTGGCTTCCATGATTGTTCAATTCTTTCTTTCATCAACTCCATTTTGCTCAGGGGTGTATGCGACGGTTGCCTCTCTCTTAATGCCAGCGTCTCTACAATAGTCATTGAATTCATTTGATTCATATTCGGTCCCAATGCTAGTCCTCAATATTTTGATCTTCTTCCTTGTTTGATTCTCCACCAAGGCTTTGAAAGCATGAAACCATTTGAATACTTCATCCTTCTTCAAGAAATCGATCCATGTTTTGCGAGAGAAGTCATCCACAAAAATAGCTCAATATAAGTCCAAATGATGTTACGAGCAACATACTACATAGGTCGGAATGGACTAGTTGAAGAATATCAGAAGTTTGACTTTGGCTTGAGGGGAATGGTCCCCTTGTAAGTTTCCCAACTGCACAACCCTGACAAACACCTTCATGATTCATGTTGAAATAGGACATACCTGTGACCATCTTCCTTACTCTAGGTAAGGCTTCGTAACGAAAGTGGGCAAATCTCCGGTGCCACAATTCAGATTGAAGAGAAGTGTCACAAGACATGGCTCCCAAAGTACTTCCTCCAACTTGATAAAGACCATCAACCCTAAATCCAACTGTAAATGCATCTTTAGGGTTTCTTTGCCAAAGACGTACCTTTCCATCAATGAATGCTACCTTGAAGCATCTATATTCCATGGCAGAAATATATACCGGGTTCTTCTTCAAATCAGGCACATACAATACTTCTTGTAGATGAATGGTTTGACCTTGATTCAAGTGAAGAGTGACAATACCTATTCCTTTCATGGGATAGGTGGCATTATCTCCAAGTATGATTTGCAAGTTAGTCATCTTTTCAACAAAATTCGAGAGGGCCTCTTTGTACTCGGTGAAGTGCCTTGAGGCTCCACTATCAATAAACCAATGATCCAATGTATCCGGAGGAGAGGCAGTAGATAAAGCAGAAATAAGATAAAATTCATTTTGTTTTTCAACAACATTAATTTCCTCAAACCTGGAATTTCTTGATCTTTTGGGAGGACGACCATTTCCATATCTAGCAGCGGGAGCATTCCTCTTTCCTTTGTTGTTGAACTTCTTGTTCTTTTGATTGCCATTGCCTTTGTAGTTGTTGTGGTTGTTGTTATCATCATCCCATGGAGTATCCTTCTTGTGAGGACACTCTTTAGCATAGTGGCCAAACCTGTTGCAATAGTAGCATCTTCCTTTTCTTCCTTCTTTGAATCTCAACTTAAATCCTTGACCTTGTTTTTTTGGTCCAACATTGTTCTTCCTCTTAGCATGAGCGGAGAAAGCAGTAGGATCATTTCCATTTGAGGGCTTATCTCTCTCCATCATCTTTATTTCTACTTGAGTGCATCTAGCCAATAATTCATCAAAACCCGAAATTCTGTCATTGTTGGGGATGGTGGTGTTAAACACATGCCATGCTCTTTTAAGACCTCCAAGTGCAATAAGCGTGAGCTCCCTGTCACCAACAACTTCTCCAATAGATAGAAGATCATTCTTGATTTCGATAATCATCATGAAGTAGGATTGAATGGACTCTCCTCTATCAATCTTGATGTCTTTCGACTTGTTCTTGAGAAAGAGGACTTGATTTGCATTGTTTACTTTGAACATCCCAACCAACTTATCATACATCTCCTTAGATGTTTCTAAATCAGAAATATATGCAACCAAAGGCTTGTGAATGGAATCTACAATAATTTTCTTAGCTTTGACCTCACCTTTCTTGTACTTTGTTTTTGCAGTAGCAGGTGCATTTGAAGGAGGCTCCACTACTCTTCCGTTTAAATACTCCATAGTATCATTCTCTTCCAAAGTCAAATCCAAAGTCATCTTCCATGCTTGATGGTTGGATTCGTCATTGAGCTTGTCCTCAGATTTGAAGAATGATTTAGTCTTCATTGAAGCTAGACGAATATTCTTGTCCAACAACTTTCCTTAATGATTGCTGTTATCAATTTTGTTTGGAATTTTTCTTCACTTGAGATTTGATACCATGTTAATTTTAGGTAACAATGGTACGTTCTATGCTTAGCACAATTTACTTCAATGTTCCTTAGTGACCGAATATTCAATTTCCAATAACAATCACAATAATCACATTGACAGTAAAAGTAGATAGAGCATAAAACAAATTGCAGAAGACAAGCCAAGACAAGAGGATACCAGATTTGGCAAATGCCAGGGAAAAACCCCAATTTGGGGAAAACCCTTTGATCAATTCTTCTTTTTATTAAATCAAAAGTCTAGCAGAGAGAGAGTACAAAAGCCAAATTGACTTCCCCAATACAAAGTCAAAACAACCCTGTAAATTTCTGTAGTCAAACTTCAAATGTAACTAGAAGGTCTATGCTGGTCAAAACAACAACAATTATTCCTTGAAGCAACTAGGTCTTCTTTGGTCAAACTCAACCTGATCAGGAGGTTAATTTCAACCCATTGTTGCCCCTTGATCTGTTGATTTGGGGTAGCATAGGATGTTCTCTAGCCATGAAAATTGGTGGTGAGGCTAAAGCACATGAGATCTCCAAGACCCGGAAATGGTTTGGGCAAATTCTAACCGGTTTGGGAGATATTAAAATAATTAATATTTCTACTGGAGATCCCAAGTCTAAACTTAGGAAAAATAAAATATTAATTGGTATTAATATAAAACTGGGTTAGAAGGTTCCAAAAGTCATGGGTCAAGCCAAATTTAATCTTAGCCATTGATTAGAGATTTAATCTCGACCATTGAAGGACCAATAGGAAAAGTATAAGAAGAAGCTTGAGGGTTAGTTGGAGAACATACTGAGGGAGACTAGTTAGTTTGATTTCTGGAGTGGGGTTAGCTGAGAAATTCGAACTAGTGGTCTGGAGAGCAGCAAGAGGCAGCGGGTACGGAGCAGAGAGTTGCGAACATCACCAGAAGACTAGTGCAGAGGTTGGAGAGGCAGATGCAGAGGCAACAGACTACGCAGTCACTGGAGGGCCTATGTGGGTGACACAGAGAGGCCCATTGTTGATGCAGAGAGGCAGACGTTGACACAGAGTGTCTGGGAGATTTATAGAGGCCAGCAAGCTTGACGCTGACACTGGGAGAAGTGCTGGAGAATTTTTCTCTGTTGGGTAAGCCAGTTTGGCACCCAGTTGTACTGAAGAGTTGTTGAATAATAAAATCCTCCTTTGCTGCACCGGTTTTGCCGCATTGGGTTTTTCTGGGGATAATTGTCCAAAATATCTATGTTGATGTTGATTCTCGTGCATGTGTTTGTTTTTGTATTATGGTGTAATATCTGTAGCAGAATTTATTTTAATGTTACTAAAGGGTTTTTGTAAATAGCTTATTGGGAAATAAGTAGGTAAAATAAATTAGTTATTGCAGTGATAGAATTTTCACATGGTATCAGAGCAAGTAATCAAAGACAGGAAGGGAAAATCAATTATGGGTCGAGACCATGATGCAGAGGCATCTATGTTAGGAGACTCGCACAAATTTTCATAAAATTGCACAAGAGACAGTAATTTCGATTTCTCTATGTTGGCTTCCAAGCTGGAAGAAGAAGTGGCTTGTGTGACGAGCTCTGCATCATCAGAGGTAAGGTATATAGACAGTGGAGCCTCTTGGCATATGACGGGAATCCGGGAATGTTTCTCAGATTATCACGAGGAGAGGATGAACTTTCAGATCACCATGGGGAACAAGGCAAAGTGTACTCCAGTAGGGAGGGGTACCATAGTTTTTCAAACAGAAATGGGAGAGCGGTTTTGTGCTACCAATGTGCTGTATCTACCAGGATTGGGGATGAACTTACTTTCCATGTCGCAACTTCAAGGCAAAGGCTATGACGTTTTCTTCATCAAGGAGAGAGTATACGTCAAACACTCGAGCTGGAAAAAGAAAGTGTAGATTGGGATCAAAAGTAACAGGTTGTACATACTACAACTAGAATCACCAATGGCACTAATAGGCAGTCACGGAGACAAGGATTTGAACGAACTATTGCACAAAAGAATGGGACATTTGCACCATGGGGCTCTGAGAGTTCTCAGGAACATTGTAACAGGAGTTCGAGATCTTAGTACAGAACGAGTTGATGTATGTAGAGGATGTGCTCTAGGAAAGTATAGCAAAGCAACATTTCCTAGAAGTAAAAACAGGGCCAAGAGTTTACTAGGATTGATACACTCAGATATTTGTGGACCTATGTCCACTAAAGCTCTTAGTTGTGCCAAGTACTTCATTTCCTACATTGATGACCACTCAAGGAGATATTGGATTTATTTTATGAAAACCAAGAAAGAGGTTTTCTATTGATTCAAAAGAGTTCAAGGCTCTGGTGGAGAATCTGACTGGGAAGAAAATAAAAGTTTTGCGCTCAGATAATGGTGGAGAGTATGTTGATAAGAACTTTACTGATTTTGCGCTAAGGAGGGCATCAAAAGAGAGTGGACAACTTTTTACAATCGAGAGCAGAATGGAGTAGCAAAAAGGAAGAACAGGACCATCGTAGAAGAAGCTAAGGCCATGATGTATGATCAGGATATGCCAAAATTCCCGTGGGCAGAAGCATGCAACACGAAAGTCTATGTTCAGAATAGAACTCCTCTTCGGGCAATGGGCAAGATTACTCTAGAGAAAGTCTTCATAGGGAAGACACCTGAAGTCAGTCATTTTAGGATATTTGGGAGCTTAGCATATTGCCACATACTCGAAGAAAAGAGGAAGAAGCTGGATCAAACTGCAGAGAAAGGATATCTAGTGGGATACAGCGAGAACGCTAAGGCATACCGAATCTATCTTCCAGGGAGTAGGAAGGTAGTAGTTCGACGAGAGGTGAAGTTCATGGAGGACAGGGCTTTCAGAAAATCTCGAGAAATGCCTTCCAAGGAGTAGTCAAAAGAGGAGCCGTTCGTCAAACCTCTTCAACCAATGAAAGTAAAGAATTCTTCCTCAGATCAGGAAGAATCACAGGAGGAGGAGTTAACAGAAGCACCTGCGGACAGAGGAAGAACAAGCAGGGAACTTCGTCAGATTCTGCGATATGTAGAGGATTTCATCGGTGCACCAAGGAACAATAAGAGGGAGCGAAAATAGCTAGGTAGATATCAGGCATTAATAGCTCAGGATGGGGAGCTTGCCAGTTTTCAAGAGGGTGCTCAACATTAGGTTTGGCTGGATGCGATGGTAGAGGAATACAACTCTATAATGGTGAACAATATCTGGGAGGTAGTGCCAAGGCCTCAAGACAGATCAGTGACAAGTTCGAGATGGATCTACAAGATTAAATACGCTGCAGACGGCAGTGTGGAAAAATACAAAGCCAAGTTTGTGGCTAAGGGGTATGCTCAGAAGGAAGGAATTGACTACGAAGAGACCTTCTCCCCGGTAGCCAGGTATACATCTGTTAAAAGTTAAAACCGTGATATCTCTTGCAACACAGATGGGATGGGAGATTCATCAGATGGATGTCAAAACGACATTTCTGAACGGGGTGATAGAAGAAGAGGTATACATTGAAAGCTAGAAGGCTTTGAGACACATGAGAAGAAGTCCCATGTATGCAGATTGAAGAAAGCCTTGTATGGCCTGAAATAGGCACCTAGAGCATGGTATGGTCGAATTGATGGCTACTTGCAGAAGATGGGATTTGTCAAGAGTGACGCAAATCCAAATCTCTACTATCTGGTTGTAGAGAATGAGCCTCTAATCCTAGTATTATATGTGGATGATCTCTTCCTAACAGGATCATCCAGGCTCATCGGGGACTGCAAGAAGAATCTAGCCATAGAATTTGACATGAAGGATTTTGGACGAATGCATTATTTCCTGGGGTTGGAAGTTTAGCAGCAAAAGGAGGAGATCTTCCTTGGGCAAGGGATATATGCTACAGAAATGAAGAGATTCAGGATGGAGGATTGTAGACCCATGGCTATCCCAATGATCACCAACTGGAAGAAAATTGATGCATCAGAAGACAAGGATGTTGATCCCACCTTATACAGGTAGCTCATAGGGTCTTTGATGTATCTGGTCAATATTAGGCCAGACATTTGTTACGCTGTCAACACCCTCAATCAGTTCATGGTGGAATCTAAGAGGGTGCACTGGGCAACAGCCAAACATGTTCTCAGATATTTACAGGGAACAGTCAATTATGGACTCTTATACACCAGGAGTAAGGATATTAGATTTAGTGGATTTACTGATGTAGATTGGGTTGGAAGTTCAGTGGTTTGGAAAACTACCTCTGGGTATTGTTTCAACATTGGCTAGAATGACCTCCTGGTGCAGTAGGAAACAAAAATCTGTCGCTCTGAGCTCAGCTGAGGCAAAATATATGGCTGCAAGCACAATTTCGTGCGAGGCCATATGGCTTAGAAAACTGCTTGTGAACCTATTCAGAAGAAAGATGAAGGCGACCCGAATCATGTGTGATAATCAGAGTTGCATCAAGCTCTTTGAGAATCCAGTGTTTCATGATCGGTCAAAACATAGTGATATTTGGTGTCACTTTCTCAGAGACTGTGTCCAGCGAGGAGCCGTACAGTTGAGTTACACTCCTACAGGAGAGCAGGTGGCAGACATCCTTACCAAGGCCCTTGGAAGGATGAAGTTTGATTATTTCAAGGAGAAGATGGGGATGATAAAGAATCCATTTCAGTAGCCGAAATGGGTATGATGTTGTAGTGCAGTCGCACGATGTAGCATGATGAGAAGAAGATGCAGTGTAGATGCAGTGTTGGGAAGAAGGACCAACAACAACACAGATGTAGAGGGAGTTGCAGTGCAGATGCAGTGTTGGCAGAAAGGACCAGCAACATGCACGAATGCAGAGGGAGCTGTCGTACAGACGCAATAATGGCAGAACCATGGGCAGCAGTACAAGATACAACAATGCAAAGGATGTTGGGCGGGGAGGCCTAGCATTAGCACAAGTACCAATGCCAGATAATTAGTGTGATGCTCAATGAAGAGTATTACTAGAGCACAATCCTCACTAAGAGGGAGTGTTGATTTGAGGTAGCATCGAATGTGCTCTACCCATGAAAATTGGTGGAGAGGCTAAAGCACATGAGATCTCCAAGACCTAGAAATGGTTTGGGCAAATTCTAACCGGTTTGGGAGATATTAAAATAATTAATATTTTTAATGGAGTTCTTAAGTCTAAACTTAGTAAAAATAAAATATTAATGGGTATTAATATAAAATTGGGTTAGAAGGTTCCAAAAGTCATGGATCAAGCCAAATCTAATCTTAGTTCTTAATTAGAGATTTAATCTCGGTCGTTGAAGGACCAACATGAAAAGTATAAGAAGAGGCTTGAGGGTCAGTTGGAGAACATAGTGAGGGAGACCAGTTAGTTCGATTTTTGGAGCAGGGTTAGCTGAGAAATTCGAACTAGTGGTCTGGAGAGCAGCAAGAGGCAGCGGGTACGGAACAAAGAGTCGAGAACAACACCAGAAGACCAACACAGAGGTTGGAGAGGCAGACGCAGAGGCAGTAGACTGCACAGTCACTGGAGGGCCTATGTGGGTGATGCAGAGAGGCCCAAGTGCTGACGCAAAGAGGTGGGCGCTGATGCAAAGGGTCTAGGAGCTGCATAGAGGCCAGCATGCTTGACGCTGAGACTGGGAGAAGTGCTGGAGAATTTTTCTTTGTTGGGTAAGCCAGTTTGGCACCTAGTTGCAATGAGGAATTGCTGAATAATAAAATCCTCCTCTGTTGCACTGGTTTTTCCCACATTGGGTTTTTCTGGGGACAATTGTCCAAAATATCTGTGTTGATGTGTTGATTCTTGTGCATGTGTTTGTTTATGTATTGTGGTGTGATACCTGCAGTAGAATTTATTTTAATGTTTACTGAAGGGTTTTCGTAAATAACTTATTGGGAAATAAGTAGGTAAAATAAATCAGTTGTTGCTGTAATAGAATTTTCACATGACCAACTAGTAGTCCCTTTGGAACCCTTACAAGGACCCCTGCTAAATTAAGCGGTAACATTTTTGGCACCATTGTCAGGAAAACGAGACGTGTGTCTTGTTCCCCGTACAACATATTGACATATCATTCTTGGCGACTCCATTGGAAGAACGAAGCCTTAGTTCTTCAATGAGCTTTAAGGTTAATGCTTATAGGGTGAGGCAAGCATTTCTTTAAGCGTCTGTAAATTCACCTTGGCGACTCCCACATAATTTATTTGTATATCTTAATAGGATGTCTTTCTTTGATGAATTCCCTGCCTTGGACATCGTTCGTATCCTTGGACACCCTAAGTGTCTTACTTGGACTATCATACGTGGGGTACACAAGTTTTATGGTGATCCACTATTTGCAGTTGATCATGTGACAAGATTTGCCGCATATGCCTCACAAGTTAAGTTGGTTCATCATGATGTCCTCATGATGGTGTTCATGAGTTCCCTCCTTGGTCAAAATTCATGGTTACATAATTGCAAGCCTCAGAGCATTTCATCTATTGAGGAATTCTTTCATAGCTTCCTTGAGCATTTCCAAGTTTTCCAAGTAATTGTTGATTTGGGGTAGCATCAGATGTGCTCTAGCCTCGAAATTTGGTGGAGAGGTTGGGGCACATGAGATCTCCAATACCCAGAAAGGGTTTGGGCAGATTCTAAATAGTTCAGAAGATATTAAAATAATTAATATTTCTAATGAAAATAAAATGTTAATGTGTATTAATATGAAACTGTGTTAGAATGGTACAAAAGACATGGATCAAACCAGATCTAATCTTAGCCGTTGATTAGGGACTTAATCTCGGCTGTTGATATGTCAACAGTAAAAGTATAAAAGGACGCTTGAGGGTCACTTGGAGAATACACCAGAGTGATCAGTCATTCTATTCTCTAGAGCGAGGTTTGCTAAGAGAGATAGAATTAGTGATCGGGAGATGCAGCTGAGGGGCATTTGAGTACAGAGAGACAGAGACAGAGATAGTGCAGAGAGAGCAGCGCAGTAACCAAGGAGAGTGACGCAGAGCCAGCCAAGGCTCACGCAGGTCCATGCAGAGCCTCAGAGAGGCCAGCGTTGTTGACGCAGAGGGCCAGAGCGCTGATGCAGGGCATCCCAAGGCTGATGCAGACCCATCCGAGGTGACGTAGGGCCATCATGAGACAGAGAGGGGCTGACGCAGTTCAAAGTGAGGTTGACGTTGGGATTTCTAGAGCAGATTTGTGCTAAGTAGCTGTCGGAAGGATTATCCGTGGTTTCAGCCAAAAAATTTGTTAGAAATTGAAAGGTATTACTGCCAAGGAAATTCTCTGTTGGGTAGGCCAGTTTCGGCACCCAGATTTTACTTTGATATTACTTAATAAGAAAACCCTCAGATAGCTGCACCAGTTTTCCCACATTGGGTTTTTCTGGGGACATTAGTCCAAAAATAATGGTGTCATATGGTGTGTTTGTTTCTGTTTCTTTTAGTTGTTGATCTATAATACGTTGAGCATGCACTAGTGTTTATTTTCAGTATTTACATTGTAAAGAATTTGTTAAGGAAATAACAAGTAGGTAGGAATAAATCAGATAAAGTGCATGGAGGGTTTCTAACTAAGTAAACTTAGAAACTTCAACAGTAATTGACATTCAAGAGGAAGCCTTTAATAAGCATGAGGATAATCATAAAGAAGGGGATTCCCTTGAGGGAAATGGCCTCGCTAACCCCTCGGGCATTGACATCAATGGGCACTTACATATTGAAGAGGGGAAATGGGAATTTCATGGGTATCGTTTTGTCAGGGATCCTATCTATGACGCTGATGATGATGATATCAATAGGATCCTTGTCTTTCCTCACAATCGTAGGGTTATAGTTGAGTCTTATGTTGACTCTTTCCTCAAACCTCCATGCGCTATCACTAATGAGGAGGAATTCTCTCTCTCCCCTAAGTGTGATCATCATGAGAAACTTGCTTGTTGTATGTCTCCATGTCATCGGTCTCCCTTTCCTTCTGATCATGACCTTGTGGTGGCCAGAAAGCCTGATATAAACGATAGGGACCATAACGAAGATGATATGCCTGAGATTGCCATTCATTGGGGATTTATAAGCTTGATTGTTGATATCTCTATCTTTTGGTTAAAGAAGAGGTTCATATGGAGGATGTTGCATCCTGTCATTCCCTTTATGCCCATGATTCAGTGTGTGTGGTCATTTTGTTTTCCTACTTCCCGCCCTTGCGACCTTCCATATGCCATTCTTACCGTTACCTTTGGATCTATTGCATGAGTAAGCAAAGGAGCAAGTGTTCTCATATTGATTGGGTGATATGTTGGTTGCATTGGGTCTATGATTACATTTAGTACTTGCGTAATATCATATGCATGTTATAATAGGATGCATTGCACATTGATTTCCGCATTAGAACTGATGTCATATGATATTATCATGCTAAATTAGATGCATTTAGATTAAAATTGCATTTAACAATAAATTTTACTTCCTGTCGGTTTTTATGGCCTAATATAAGCATGGCCGATCATGAGACGTTGCAAAAACATGCTACCCCATGTGCTTGAATCTTTGATGTGTAGGTAACAAGTCTGCGATCCCAATAGATTGCTGGAGTTCTCATGACCTCCGTGTTCGAGTAATTTTTTGCACTCTTATGAGAGATCATGTTCTAGTTGGAGCGAGATGTTACCCACCACCTGTGGGTGATATCCATAGGAGATTTTTTTTCTTCTAGATGTTCCTCAACCGACAACCAACAGCCACTTGCAACCACCAGATAGCTCGATGTGCCACCATTTCTGCCACCTAAGCTAGCCATTATGCTCCGTCACTCATCTGTTGTGATTGTATGATTGAAGGTGGGCGTTCCAACCACAAAGGTATAGCCTTTCATTATGTAGTTGGGTATTTTGGCTTACTTATCATGGATACTTTTGGGCATGCATTAGTGGGGGGATTTAGCGGAGATAATGGGCTTGGTTTGTACTCTTGTCTCTTATGTCCAATTTGGTGGTTAACCTTGTATCCTAGTCCCGTGGGATCTCCTTTATTGGATTTTAGCTTTAGGAATGACACTACATGGGAAATCTCGTTTTTGCTTGCGTGGTCCCGTTTCTTGACACCACATATTTCACTCCCCTTTGTTCATTATAATCCCTTTCACCATATTTCCCATCCTGGTCCATATTTATCCTTTGGGTCCATAAGGAGTTAGCCTCCCCCTCCCCTTGTCAACACTTTGGGTTGGGCCTAGAATGATGCTCCAGAGGTTGATGCAGCTAAAAAGAAAGTAAAAAGCATAATTTGGCCACTCTCAAAAAGAAATGTACCATAAGATGCAAAAGATGGTCGAGACATACAAATTTAGCACTTGGGCAAAAGCCAACATGAGCTCTACACTCTATCATTATGGCCATCACCCTAGTTCCTAGGGCCCTTATATGAGCTCCCTATCACTAACTCAAGCTAAAATTCACTAAGATTAATTCACTATATTACAAAGCAGGGTTGATAAAAGGAAAAATGTGACTAGTGACAGATACTTTGCCCTAGGGAAGACGCTGATGGTTGGAAAAGGGAATAAATCTACAGTGCTGGAGGCTGTTGCGTCCATAAGTGCACCTGACCATGAATTGAGACCCTCGGAAGAATCTCAGGTACCACTTCCAACCGAGTTTTTATAATGGAAGGCCAAGGATGAGAAGAAGATTAGAAAATTGAAGAAGGTCAAAGAATTTAAAATCCTTGACCGATATCTCAATTCATAGTGTTTGATGATGAAGGCTAGGAATGAGGAGTTGCGGAGAGAATTGGAGAAACTAAGGGAAGAAAACAAAAATTCTGTTAGACTATTCAGGGGATGGCGTGTGCACACTTTCTATTTATAGTATTAAAATAGAAAATTGAAGAAGAAGTTGAAGGAGGTGCAAGCCATTGAGGCATGGATCAATATTCATATTAGGAAGTAAGCAGAGGGAAGTTTCAATTTTGCTATGTTTTGTATGGGAGTGATTTCAGTGCATCATAACAGTCATTTTGTTTGTGTGGGGACACACAAACTCATCAGGCTGGGGGAGATGTTAGGTTTGAGAATTGCGAAGTTTTTCAGCACTATAATACCTTGTTTACCCCCCTATTTACCCCTTTTGAGATCCCTATTCCATATCCTCACACCCCATTTTGGTGTAACAATGGAAGAATGTGCCTAATAGATATTTCTTTAAAAAACTAAAAGGTAAATGCTCAATTATGCCATAATTCCTTCATTCAAGTGTGTTTCTAGGCTTAATTATTATTTGCGAAAGTTGCTAATGATGGGTATGCAGGTCCTGCTTCCTCCACGAGATCCTGCAACCAAAGGAACGAAGTGTGTGTGATTGCTTTTATATGAAGACCACCATGTGGGCCCTGTTGACCACTATGTGTCAACTACTCATAGCAGTACACCCCTTTTCTTTGCAAAAGGGATAGCGCTTGATCGATATGTCTGTGCCATTCGACTGTCGTCGTCAATATGATCGTGTTATGTTGTAAACCCAGTCTGCATGTGTAAATTGTAAATAATCTTAGCAGATCTAAGTCATTTATGTAAATTGCCTAGGTGTACCTAAGTTTCTAGTGATAATCTACGTTCCGGAAGGTTTTTTGTCTCACCGATCCATGATCGGCAGAGTTTTCCTTCAGCCTAACCTCAAAGCTGGAATGAATTTTGTCATTAGAATCTTAGGGGAATCCTAGTGCGTTGATTTGCTAGATTATATTTGGTCGCAGAACTAGGTGTTCTATGAGGGTCTATGTCAAATGGGTTTTCCCCCTTGAGATGTAAAATTGTAAAAGTCATGATGTAAAGTGTCTTGAGTGTTAGAAAATGTTTTAATCCCCTCATAAGTCCTAAGTCCTAGGTCCTAGGTAATTTTTCCAAAGGCTAAGTTCGAGGATCAAAAAAAATAATAAAATTAAAAAATAAAAAAATAAAAAATAATAATAAAGTCACAATTTTTTGAGTTAAATAAATGCAAAATTTAAATTTTTTAATATATTAAAATGCATTTAAAAATTCGATGGATGAGATTAAAAGAAATCTTGATCCTCATCGATGGTCGAGATTAGTTTGACATGGATCACTCGAACTAGTCGTTGGGAATTTTTCCTTTAAATAGGGTGCCAAGGGTCATTTGAGATCATTCGATTTGTGAGTCTTGTGCTGAAGAAAACTCTCTTGTAAACTTTTTCTTGTTCAATAAAGAAATACTTTGGGGTTGAAATCTTGCTGGTGTTACTCCTGAAGTGCTGTAAGCTGTTTCATTTTTCTGCATAAATTTAGTTTTAGCCATTGGTAATAGCTTGATGAAGAGTGATGTTGAACACATGTATCTTGTTTACTCACTAGGGTTTTAATGGTAGTAGAATTTCTGGAAATAATGGCAGGTATCCCCATTAGATCTGGAATTTAGTACTGTTTTTCCCTCTTTATTGATGGTTGAAGTGAGATGTGCAGGAAATCTAGATTGAGAAGATCAACGGGCGTTTGGGGAAGTTCTTGGCTGAACCAGCCAATTCCTGCAAAGCATTTTCCTGAAGAGCCTAGCTAGTTTCGATTCTGGGTTTATCATTTAGGTTTATCTTTTGAATGCATGAGAGGTTTTCTGAAGTATCTCATAGTAAATCTGAAATTCTGAAAATATTATTGTGGATTACTGACAAATCTGGCTGTTGTAGAGTCATAAATCTATAATTATTTAGCTGGTTTTAGTTTTTTTTTTAGTTTTGTTTCTTGCATATTTTGTTTTTGGGTGTTTGTTTTGCCATTGCAGGTTGCAAATCTGAAGGTGAGCTTCAATCTTGAAGCCAGATTTAGGCCCTGGAGGGTAAGATCTAACCTCACAACCAGTTTTTACAGGGGCATTGTTTTGTTATCCGAGGGTTTCAACTTCAATCACTTTCAGATTTGGAAGTCTTTGAGAGGGTTTCATCAACAAAGATGAAGTTGAGTGGTCCAAATAATTTTATTAGGGTCTCTGGAAAGTATTTTCTTAGTTGCTGGTTGCTTGGTGGGATTTCGCTGTGCATTTAAATTTTTTTTTTTAGGGCCCCAGCCCTGCTGTCTGCTCTGCTCCAATTTTCATAGACCCCGCAGCGCTGCCATTTGTTGCTGCCCATCTATGTTTCCCTCGTAGCAAATCTTCATTGACGCTGCCCAAGCCAATCCCCCCGCAGCCTTCACACTACTATCGCCAAACCTGCAACATCACCTTACCTGTTGCTTGCTCCCAATTGCCATTATCTCTTGTTGCATTTGTTGCCCATTGATCCTTACTTCCCACACTATCTCCTGTACGCAGCTCATTACCCATGTAGCCTTCAACGATGCCATTACACGCTGTGTCCTTCAGATTCGCCCATCGCAGCACCTCCGTGCAATCTAAAAAAAAAAAAAATCACGCAGCTCCAGCTCTCACCATCGCTCCAAAACTTGCACACACAGCAAACTTCAAAATTTTTTGTTGTTGTTCGTATCGCCTTGCTGCTCCAGTATCCTTTAGTTCCATTCTTCATCCAGCTTCATTGCAGCTTCAATTCTCCCATTGCTGCCAGCATGCCACGACCAAGCACCCTGCGACCTGCAAGTCCTCACAAGCTCCTCGAGCCGCGTTGAAACCTCGTCGATTGCCCATCTCATCGCCTGCAAAACGCGTGAGCTCCTCTTCAAACTCCATGCAGTCATATTCCTTGCCCCATGCAGTGACTTTCTACTTCATTATGGACCTGCATGTAACCCTCACGCGGTCCATCGAGCCTTCGATCTCCCATCCGCTATCAAAATCTCCAGACCTGCACGACGACAAACAAAGCACTCGATTTTTTTTTTTTTTTTTTAATGCTACGGGTAGCTTAGGTTTTGTTTCAGATATAGTGTAGCGTATATTTTTTTGTGTTTCGTTTCATTCAGGAACAAAAATTTTTACTTTTAGTTTTACATGTACGTCAGCCTGAGATTTGTTAAATTTTTTGTTTAGTTTTAGACTTAGAATTTTAATTCAAGTTTGTTTTGTTTCTTTTATCAAAAAAATAAGAAAAAAATTAAAATTTCGATTTCCCTTTTTTGTTGTTTAGTTTTAAATTTCATAAAGTTAGAATTAGATTTAGATTTAGAATTAAGCTTTACTTTTGGTTTATCTTTTAGTTTAGTTTTAAATTTTAGTTAGTTTTGTTTAAAAATTTTAACATAGAAAGTTTTCTTTTAATTTAGATTAGATTTTAGTTTTATTTAGATTGTAGATTTTTTTTTGGTTCTTGTTTGAATTTTTGACTTTAATAATATTTAAAAATATAAAAGGATATAAAATCTCCCCCCCAAAAAAAAATATAATCTTTAGGCCTTTTTATTTTGTTCTATAGTTTAGTTTTTTTTAGATTTAAGTTACATTTATTTAGACTTTAGCTTTTGCTTAACTTATTTTTGTTTTATTTGAAAATATAAAAATACAAAAAATTTTGGAAATATTTTGCCAGATCCAATCTTGGCTCAAGGATTTGTCATGTTTGCGATATATCTTTTCTGCTGAGGCTAAAATTTTGATGTGGGATTAATATTTATCATTTTTTATGTGGTTAAACATGCTTAAATGTTCATTTGAAGATTAGCTATATGAAAGTGATAACTGGATAGCATTTAAAATTACGTGGTTATTTCAAGCATTTAATCTTTCGAATTTTAATTGCTGGAATATTGTTAAGCCATTGAGCATTTATCGATTATCTCGCATTTGGTAAAATTAATCTTTGTTTGAGTTATTTGATGGTAATGATTGTTAATAAGTTCATGTTTTTGTAGTATTTGATAAACAATTATTCAGTCATTTACTCCATAAGGCACTGGCACATTAACTTATAAAATCAATCAAGTGCTTATCTCCCCTTTTTGTGTCTCCCAACTCAACTGGTCCACAGTTGGTCATCCATTGTCCCATAGGGTCTACCACCCTTAGCTGCGGGAGACGGCTTAAACGGAGAGATCGGGGATCAGGGTGATAGCCTCCGGTCTGAGCGTTGTCGTGACAATCTGTGCAACAACAAGACCCATGACAAGTGGATGCCTTTTACACTCCACCGAAGCACCGATGGGATTAGGTCAAAGTGCGCTTCATTGATATCTGTGTCCTCCACAAGAAATTTGCAGTCTTCTCGGATTAGTTCGCGGGCGCAACTCGACTTATTTTCCTTCGTGAATTGTTACGATTGAAGCCTATTTTTCCCCACCACTGTTTTGGCTAGCTTGTGTTGAAAAGTGTAAGTAGGTTCGGTCTTCATAATGACATGTGTAATTATGATTTTTTGTAATTGATGTAAAGAAGAAAAATAAAATTATTTTTGTAATGCTTGAATCATGGGTTTCGTGATGAAGGAATTTTATTTTTAGTTAAGGCTCCCATTGTGAGCCTTTAGGATGAGTCATCATGTCATACAAGTCTATTGAGTCAATGTCATGTATGGAAGATCCTTCTTGGGCATGTTACATATGTATGTGAGTCATTGAAAGAGTCAAAAGACCCTCCAAGACCAAGCTCAAGCATCTCCATCAAGTCGGCCTTAAATGAAATAATGAAGCTATACCAAATGACATGTCGACCTAGGATTCTATCAAGTCGGCTTATTCACATGGGCTAACCACTATAAATAGGGCAGCTCAACCTCCATTTGAAAACAAGCAATTCGGTCAAGCAAGTCTGCAATATAAGAAGTTTGAAAACATCAAGAAAGAAGCCTAATCATCAAGCGAAGGAGGGAGGAAGATAACCGAGTTCATTGTGATCTATTTTAACTTTTAGGGCTAAAACTCTTCCACATGTGCAAGATTTGAGAACTATCTATTGCAGAAAAGGGCCGAGGCACTACAGTCATAGTGAGAAGGAAGTTTTGGGAGAAAAATAAAGTAATTCTCAAGCCGAGTTGAAGGAGAGAAGGCCTCCATCTAGAGCGAAGGGAATCAAGATGTTTCCCTCTCTCATATAACTCGGCTAGGGTTTCTAATTTAGGGCCGAAAGTTGCAGATCAGATACAATGGACTGAAATTCTAAAGGATAGCCGAGAAAGAGGAAGAAGCAAGGAGTTTGACTATCGTTGACTCAAGGAAGAAGAAACTCATCAAGGAAACCTTGTGACTTCGTCTTGGAGAGGTCAGTAGGTCAAGGGGCTTGGTCATGGTCTTGGTATTCGTCAATTGAAGTCTCTATAAGAAGAAGAATTCGTTTGGGTTTTCCTCTCAAGTTGGAGAGGTTTTGGCCTTGGCTGATTGCCTACATTCTGTGTCTCTTGTCTCTTTATTATTTATGCTTTGGTAGCTGTTTGATGAAGAAGAACACTATAATAATCTAACTAAAGAGAAGATCCTAATCTATTGAAGTAAAAAGCATTCACAAACAGTTATCATTAATGATGCCCTAGATTTCTCAATAGCTTGGGCCTTATATTGTACTGTAAATGCTATAAAAGTCTAGCCATGGCTCATGGCCAGGTTAACGACTCCATTGCAAGGTTATGCTATTGTTTTAGCGTCCTGAATCACTCCCTATGGTCTTTGGATTCTGATCTGTCTCCATGTTAGGTAAAAACTGAGCATTTCTTTAATATATGAAGGCTATGCCAAGTTTCGCACTTTATCATTTTTGTGTTTAATCGACTCTGTGATTTAATCTCTTCCAGGAGGCAATAGGCTGGTTGTTTGGGTCTACCAACACAGCCCGTTGCCCTTCCTTTTTGCTCATTTATTTCTATAGGTTGTAGATCTGCTTGTTTAATATTCGATATGTCAAGCATGGTGTGCTAATCTACACTCCTGCTTTTAGATCTAAGAAGTTTTGTGTGCCAACAGTGAGTGGTTTTGAGCACTCTGTTTTTCAGTACAATATTTCTATTCTATACCTGAGTTGTGTTTATGCAGATATGGGAAATACAAAGATTAAAGTTGTAATGAATCATTTCTATAGATGTCACAACTAAACTGTAGCAAGCCTAAACTGATGTGCATTTTGATAATATCCATTGAATGCTCTGTTCATGTGAGTTCATTTTGTATAGTTTATTATAAGAAGGATACAATCCTGGAGTTTAAAATCAGAAGCGTTCATTTGAGTTACGATGTGCAGCTTGTCAAAGATATTGTGATTATAGGGTGCTTCTGTAACATTATTTCCAGATTGGTCTATACTTGTGCGTGGGAACATAGCATATGCTGCTTGCTTATTGAAATCTGTGAGTTTTGTATCAGTGATATTTTAACACACACACACACACACATATATATGTATTTGCGTTGTCTTATTCTTTTTGGAAAGTTAAGTTTGAAAGGATTAGCGTACAAGAGTGTTTCAGAAAGGAACATAACCTTAAAATTAATGTCTTGTAGCTTTCATAAATGATCTTGATCAAAACATCTTTTAAGCTCTTGTGATCGCAGGATATCTGTCCAATAGTCCTTTCTTGTATTCTTTCTTGTTGTGGATTTGTTGCAACCAATACATTTTCCAGAACTTATATTTTTATTGGAATTTGAGTTGATTTAGGTTTATGATTGAAAACACATACACAGGTCTTTCAAATGAATACTGAGCTTTAAATCTGAACAAGTACATTGCTTTCTGTGTGAAGTATTTGGTTTGCACAAGTTAGCACACTACTTACATCCATATCAGGTTGATGTGTGATTGAAGCAGGTTTAGAGCCTCCTTTTCTTATGAAGCGTATCTGGTTTGACACAGAGTGATTATCATTAGGACTGTGTAAAGATTTGCAATTGAATTCATTTCTCTTTTTGGTCTTGCTTTTTGCATTGTGTTAGGAAAAGAATTTGTCTACATTTTGTTGAAATTTGGGCAACTATGGCACAAATTTCCCCAAGGAGAAACCATCTTGCCCCTAAGATAATTCAATTGGATAAAATAAATATTATTATTTAATGTGGCACAAACTTGGGTGAGTAATCACTAAGGCATTTGTCAAATATATTTAAATGTTATTTGAATTTGAGCTTTCCCTCCAAATTCACAAGTCAGCCTCAAGTCGACTTGCCCTAAGGGATGTGTCCCTTCATTTGAATGATCAACTATAAAAGGGCGTCTATCCTCCACCATTTGGATATGAAAATTCGGACTTATGTGGCTCGCAATCTACCTGAGTGGCTTGTATGAAAGATCGTATAGCATTCTCCATGACTCGCATGAGAGGATCGCATGGTATTTCTCTGTGGCTTGTATTGTATTCACAATGGATTGCATACATAAATCTGTGGCTCGTATTGTATTCACAGTGGCTCACATACGTAACTCTGTGGCTCGCATTATATTTTAGATGTACGCATTATGTTTCTGTGGCACAAATTATTCTCTCTGGCTTGCATTGTGTCTCTGAGGTTCGCATTGTATCTTTGTGGTTCATTTTTGTGGCTTGCAATTATATCTCTGTGGTTCGCAACTGTATCTCTGTGGATCACGTAGTTTCTATGGTTCACTACAATTCTTTGTGTGGCTCATATGATTTCTCTGGTAAGCAACTGTATCTCTCTGGATTGCATAATTTCTATGGCTCGCTACAATTCTCTATGTGGCTTGTATAATTTCTATCTCTCGCATTGTATCGTTTGTGCCTCGTACTAATTCTCTGAGGCTCGACCTATCTCCATGGCTCATATCTATTTCTCTATGGCTTGTATTCATTTCTCTGTGACTTGTAATGTATCATTGTAATTCACATTTATGATGAGGACTGTTCCTACTATGCCATACTTTGGAGCAGTGTTATATGTGATCTTTGAGAGCGATGACTTGACAATACTACTCAAACATATGACTGATATATATAGCAGCATATTTACTTATGCAAATCCTCATGACAGTAGGGTTGTGATAATAATATACGGCATAGTGATCTTCAGTGATAACGATAGGTCTATAGTAATCTTAATGACAGTGACAACAGTAATTTTGATGATAGTGATAACAGTAATCTTGATGACAATGATAACAATATAGTACTCTTGATGACAATTATGATAATGTGCTGTTTGGCAGTAACTTATATAACATTGACCTTTGATATGGTATGGCAATAACCTTTATATGGCAGTGACCTTTGATATGACAGTGACCTTGTTGCATAATAATGACTTTGATGTATGACCGTGATAGTGACCTTGATGAATAACAGTGACAGTGACCTTGATATGGCTATAGCCTGTGACACTCTAAGATATGGCAGTGTATCAATGATGTATATGACAGTGACTTGACAGAGAAATATGTTACTTGGAGATCTACCTCCCAATACTTGTTTGCTGCCAGGTTTGGCCTAGGAGGCCTAATGTATTGGATGTTGAAAGATGTGTTTCACACTTATTGTACTTTGTATCTCAGTTGAACATTTGATGAATATCTAAGAAGAAGAATTTAGTTGGGTTTTCCCCTTGTAGGGTTTTGCACTGGTACCTGACCTAAATCCTGGTGTCTCTATTGTGTATGTTTTTTTTCTATTGTTCCTTACTGTTTCACTGCATTGTTGATGTTATTGTTCTCTCTACATAATTGCTAATGATGATACGATGTTATGGGGTGAATATAATATGAATTTGTTGAAAAAGTTTAGAAATACAATTATCTACAACAACGAACAATCTAGCCCTAAAAACTAACACATTTATAGTCCTCTTTTGATGGTGTGAAATTTGTTAAGGGTTTCTGACTCCCTTGCCCTTTAGACAATTGAGATAGTTTTTGCACAGAAGTTGCTCAGCCCAGTTAGGAGCCAGAACGCAGAAATTCCAAGTGACCATTAGTTAGGTTTTGCCTATGTTGCAGGAAACGTGGTATAGAGGTAAAACGGGTACGAAACGCGGAAACGCGTTTGGTACGGCCCTGAAACGCGTTTCCGGCCGTACTG
>APFE030184516.1:144649-177247 GCA_000404065.3 Pinus taeda
CGCCAGATTTGAAGAGATTTGCCATTCGAATCTTAAACCAAGCATGCAGTGCTTCAGGTTGTGAACGCAACTGGAGCATGTTTGAGAAAATACATTCTAAGAAGCGCAACCGATTGACACAAAAATGCTTGAATGACCTTGTATTTGTCCATTACAATCTACGACTTCGCAACAAACAAATACAAGGTGAGATTCGAGAGCTTGAATTTAAAGGTTTCATAATCTAGTTCGTACTTTAAAGTTCAAACTTCAAACTTCAAACTTCAGAGTGAAACTTTAATTCACACCAATGTCTCATGATAATGACAGGTATGGATCATTCACCAATCGACCTTAAAGAGATAGATTTGCAAGCTACAAATGCGACAAACTGGGTTCAATTAGATGAGCCTCCTCTTTTAAGCCTTCATGACTTGGAGAACTTTGAGAGTCAAGCAAGAGAAGGAATGGAAGGAATCGCTTCTAGTTCTCACTCTTAAGAGTCTTAGAGTCTTAGTTGCTGAATTTTTTTCTGATTAGTATGTAGTTTTTTGTAAACTTTTAGAAGCATATGCTTTTAAGGACTCAAGACTCAGTGCTTTGGATCATGTTTGGACTCATAACATATATGAGATACTTATTTATTCATGATATTTTGGACATTTATTGATATTATGCATTGTTTGGACATGCCTTTACCCAATATTAATGAAAAATGGTTTTTTAAATCAATATATGTGTATATTTTTATTTAATGAATTCAACGATTTTTTGCCGATTTTTTCCTGATCCGATTAAAACTCTTCGCTCTTTTGCCTCGCCGATTTATTGCCGATTCCGAGTCTGGTAACATTGGCTGCAACTGATCGGATCATGGACACACAGATCAAGCACACTCGCCAGCAGAATATCCAACTATATCGAGTTGTTAAAGCAGGCCAACTCCTTCACCAGGGGAAGTGGCTCACCAAGGACCAAGTTCAACAGAAGTTCCCTCATCTCATGGAGGAACTCAATGCAATGGGGACCATTGCTTCCTAAGGGGGGAGGAATGATCTAGGTGGATATTGGTGGCCACCTACTAATTCCACTTGGATCCCCACCAGTGCTTATTTCAGTTTTTCAGTTTCCTTAATTATAGCACAATTTACTATTTTTAGCAGTTTTTCAGGTCCTAAACTTCCAGAGCCGTTTTGAGGCCCTAAACGACGTTTTTTTGGAAATCTATTGCCCACCAGCAATTTTATGTCTAAAATTGTTTTTCCGTTGTAGTCCTCGGAGAGATCTTTCCAACGGTCTATCATGCGCGTCAAACGGAGATAATATGACCAATTCACAACCCCGGGAAGTTGGCTGTCCAACTCACCCCAACGGGGCCCACAAACTCTTGGTGTTACATCTCTTCGGGTTAGGGTTTTGGTTGTTTAGGGTTTTCTCTTATTATTCAATAATAAAAAGGCCCTTGAGCCTCATTGTAAGACAGTTCAGAGGCATGTAGCCGCCACATCTCTTCTCAGAGATAAGCTACCATCGCCCTAGCTGATTTATTTCCATTCCTGTTTGTAAGCATTTTTCAGTATTTTACATTAATGAAATAAAGTATTATTTCCGTTGTATCTCTGTGTTTATGGTTATCTCTATAATTTGTTGCGTTCCTGTTTAACTCTGGATCATTGTTGTCTGCGATATGTATTGACGATTCCTCCTGTGGGTTGTGTGTCGTGAGACATCATTGTCCAAGAGATGTATTGATGATTCCTCCTATAGGTTGTGTGTCATGAGACATTGTTGTCTGGGAATGTATTGATGGTTCCTAATGTAGGTTGTGTTGTGAGACTTTGTGGTCTAGGAGATGATTAGTTGGTTCCTCCCTTAGGTTGTGTGCCATAAGACCTCATGGTTAGGGAGATGCTTTGAGACGATGCTATGTATCTTTCCTTATGATGAGTATGAGAGAGAAAAACTTAGATTGTGTTCTTTTCAGTTAGGTTGTGGGCCGAGAGACGTATGGATTGGTTGGGAAGATTGACCTTATGAGAGAATGAAAAACTACCTCCCTAACTAAGAGGGAGCATTGAAAAATAATATAGCTATGGTCAGCATGTTTCATTGCAAACATGGAGAAGAAATAGAAAAAAAATAGACACCTACAAGTAGGCCCAACTAAGCCGTACAAGTCAACTCCAAGAAGGTCTTCATGTCGGCCTACTAGGGCTAATTAGCCCTCGCATGACACCTATATATAAGTGTTCGTTGGCTCTCATTTCACCACCACAATCACACAACAAGTTCGGTCTTTTATTGCAGAGCTTATTCACATGTGCGAAGAGGATAAAGTATTCTTTTTGGCTGTGATTTCTATCTCTTTCAAAGGCTCATTGACTATAGTGACTTGGGTGCTTTTGGGATCATCTTAACTTCTATTTTGTTCATCTTTTAAGGCCGAAGAACCTGATTGGGAGTTTGCCCTTTTGATGTGGCATTCAACTGAAGTTGACTGAGGGTTTTGCTTGTAATCTTGGGCGGAATTTTGGACAGTTTGTTGGCATGTTTTGTGGTGATTACAGTGACAATTTCAGCTTCCGATAATAGTGACTACAGGCCTAAGTTTCTGCCTCTTTTTGCAGACCTTACTCATTGGACAGAAGTGGTTTTTATCTACTTTTATGAGCAAACTGTGATTGGCATTTCATTGTTGACTATTTTGGATTTGTTGGAACATTTTGAAGTACTATTGATGGACAGAATTTCCGTCATACGGAAAGATTTTTTGGGTTTCCCCCTTGTGGGTTTTTCCTTGGCTATGAGCCTAATCTTGGTGTCTCTTGCTTATTGTCTATTGTTTATTGTCTACTGAGATCTCTATTTACTGCTCTTGTTGAAAAATTAATGGTTGATGTTTTTCATGTATGGCTACTTGTTGATTAAAGGACAAAAAAGGAATTGTTTGTATCAATAGAAGTAGTTATCAATTGTGAAAAACTATTCTAGTCATTGCATCACTAGAATTTCAACATGATTGATTATTAGTGGACTAGGATGCCCCATAAACCCATTCATGCAGCAACACTTTTCCTCAGCCTCACATTTTCCTACAAATGCAACCTTGATTTTAATGGTGAGGTGATGGAAGGGCTGCATACTTTTCTTTATAGGATGGTACCTAATGTCGAGGTTTGTAGCACAATCAATCGCGAGATAGAAAGGTATCAGGAGGGTACTAGACTATTTGGCTTTGATGATGCTGTTAGTGGAAGGACCACTTTGATGCCACGTAAGTCATTAAAATTTAGAACTTCAAATTTTTTAAATTCACTTGTGTTTGATTTGAAAGTTTAATTATGTTTTCTTTATTTTCTATTTTCCATTTTAATGAAATGTAATTCGGTTTAATTTCTTGTTTATTTGTTGTAGATGCTTGGTGGTGAAACTATGGTGCAAGGGCACCAATTTTACAAAAGATTACCATCAAAATTCTCAGTCAAACCTATAGCACTTTAGGATGTGAGCGCAATTGGAGAGTATTTGAAAAAATACACACAAAGAAACACAAATTAGAACTTCGAACTTGAACAAAGCTATTACATCTAATGTAACTTATGACCCTCTCATATATTGTGACCCTCGACACTCATTATATTTTTATGAGTCTATGACCCTCTTACAGGTTGGAGTTATCATTACTTAATGACTTGGTGTATGTCCATTACAACCTCCAACTATGAATGAGGCAAAACAATAGAACACCAATGCCATTTCCTTGTACAATAATGATGTATTGTCTAAGTGGAGAGTGGATTCTTAGCAGCCTATCATGGAGGAGGCACCTAGATGGTTAGAGGGGGGACAAACGAGGAGCCAGAGGAGGAGGAGGGGGAGGAGCATGAGAAGGATCAATAGGAGGATGTGGCAGTATCAGCACCACCTTTTAGAGAGATTGATGAGCCTACTCTATACCCACCAGTGACCACCAGACACTTGTTGCAGTGCCAAAGCCTTCTGCTATTAGGGGCAGGCCTGGCAAACAGCACATCATCTTTTCTCATAAAAGGGGGAGAGGGCATTAGCTAGCTACTAAATTTTTTTTTGTTGTAATTGTACATCTATCTCATTATGATAAGATACATTTATATATGTAATGTCAGTTTGTATTGGTTCTCTATTTTTGAGTCCTTATTGGATAATTATCGGACTTCAGGATTCAGTATCAACATGGATCATTTTTTATTTGGCTTCCACTATATATATATATATCAGTGCTTTCTCCATATTTATGTGCCAGAGTGTTTATCTGATATTTTTGTTGCTTTATATGTTTAAGTTTTTTTTAAATGAATATATTATGTATTTTTTATGTTTTCCTATTTTTCCCAATTTTTTCGCTGATTTTTCCAAAACAATGTTTTCTGGACCTTTGCTGATTTTTTGCCGATTCCAATTTTTTCAACATTGGCCTTGCTAGATGAACCAAAGAATCTTTGTTTTGAGGACAATATTGGTTGTTTTCATAAAGGAAGTCAACACCATTCAATTGGTACCAAGGATAACACATTTCTATCAACCATTGAGTTACAATATTTCAATCTGAAAGATAGACATGAATGAAATGGAATGTGGCCAGATAAAATGCCGTATAAACCTTGTTATGTGGATCCAGAAAAGGAAAAACAGACCAGAAGCTAGAAATTGCAGTATGTGGTAGCCATGTTCTTCACCATATAATGTTTGTTATGTGGATCCAGAAAAGGAAAAACAGACCAGAAGCTAGAAATTGCAGTATGTGGTAGCCACGTTCTTCACCATATAATGTTTGTTCAACTTTGTTGGCTTACATGATTACATCAAAGCTGAAGGTCTTGTATAATCTCAGACGGGCTTTCAAAGGGTTGTTACTACAAGTTCCATCAGGAGAAAAAAGTGTTAAAGATGAGATTACAATAGGCTCTTATCCAGTGAGAGGTTTGGTTGACATGGCTTGCTTGCCTTTAAGGGTGTACACTGTATACATTAAGAAATTAGTTTCACATAATATAAAAGGGGTTTTGGAGCTTTTACTTTTGAAAATCAAAACAAAGCTTCAAAATATCAAAATATAAATACCATTTTTCCCAGCATTAACATAAGCAGATTATTTATGTTAAATTTCACTACATATAAGAAGACATGAAACCTAACACTCTAGAAACCAGTAGAGCAGAAAACTTGCGAAACTGCTGGCTTATATGCTATATCTACAAACACATAGCTAACTGGACATGCAAACAGAAAACAGTAGTCTGCAGCACTTAAAAACACATCTCTGTTTCTCATCAACTCAGAAAATCATAAACTCAGAAAAGAAATCAGTACAACAGGTCACTCACTAAAGTTCAACAAAACGTTGTTTAACACCTTACCTCTGCGAATCTTTTACAGACTAAATGGCAGGAGAGTAGGAATGGAAACACTAGAACAGTGCACCTTCCTACATGAGGCAACTACCAAATGAGATGTGTGCCCTGTTACCCACCAAAAGTGGGTGACCCCACAGAAGAAAATTTTCTTCTATCATCTCTCCTGGCTGGCAGCTGGCAGCCCCTGACAGCCACTAGTAGCCAATGACGATGTGCCATTTATATCTCTGCCACCTGCATCAGTCATGTTTCCTCACCCATCTAGCAAGAGCACATGTTGGAAGGTGGGCTTTTGATCAAAAGGTACTTTATTCATTTTGCAATCAGGTGCTTATGATTGTTTCTATATTGCAGGAAACGTGGGGCAAGGGTACGTTTCCGTACGGAAACTGGTACGAAACGGTGAAACGCATTTGGTACGGCATTGAAACGCATTTCCGGCCGTACTGCCACATTTCACGAAACTGAAATGTGGCCAGTACGGCCGGAAACGCATTTCACGGCCGTACGACCCACGTTTCAGCGTTTACTTGTGTTTTTTTATTTTTATTTTTAAATTTGTTTTTTAATTTATTTTTAGGGTATGCTAGTGACTTCTAATTGCTTCTAGATGCGTGTCTAAAGTTATAAAAGTGAATTTTTGCCCTAGTGTTGATATGCAATTCATCAAGAAGTTTGAGGCATATGTAGTTCATGGTAATGTTAAATTCTCCTTTATTTTTCATTTTCATCCTTTTACTTAAATTTTTAACATTACCATGAAATGACTCAGGATGTTTGAGAGTGGTTTCGCCCTCGTTGGATTTCATATGGAGAAAGTAGAATTTTAGATCTCACTCAAAATCCAGCAGACTTATTTGTTTTTCAGGATTTCAGGATTGGGGGATTGCAATGTTTCCATTGGATTTTATCATGTACTAGGGTATGGAACTTGTATTTAATCAAGAGAACCAAGCCCTCTATGCAGGGGAAACTCCCAATAATCAAGATCATGTAGGGTACTAGGGTATGAAACATGCATTTAATCAAGAGCACTAAGGTCGTTCGACTATGTAGGAGGAGACTCCCAATACAACAGTGGGCCTTCTAAAGAATGGGATGTGGATGCAGAAAACCCTGATTTGGATCTCTCTCTTGCAGCCTTATAGTCTTTATTGTACTTGCAGCCTCATATATTAATATAAATAAATGCTGATTTTGAGATTTGAATATATAATAAAGGTTGCTTTTGGATATTCTGATATTTTTATTTTCATTATGTGATCTAAATTAAATCTTAATGTTTAAGTGTAATAAATTATAATGTATCATTTATGCTTTATGATTGCACATATATATAAATATTTAAATATTCAAATATATATATAATATATATATATATATATATATTCGCGTTTCCTCGTTTCCAAAATTTGGGGAGGTCGTGTTTCGTATCGCTTCCCGTTTCGGAAACTCGTACCCATTTCCCCGTTTTGTGCAACTTAGGGTTTTGCTTTCCAATAATTGCCATTAGGATTGCATGATTAGAACAAAAGACTAATAAGTGTTTGCAGGAACCTGAAAGTGTTAATGGACAATTTCTAGAATAGGGTAGGGTTTGGTTTTGCAGATCTCTAGAGTCTTCTTTTGGTACATATTGTGCTGCACCTCGAAGTATAAAATACACTGGATTGCCATGATGATGTTGGGTTATTAACTAACATATACTACAACCAAGAAGTGCTTGCATCACTTCAGTTACCCTTTCCCCGACACTACTTTTTCCACCCTTTACTTAGCCTTTTACTTTGATTTGATTATCTTCCTTTGCGAGCTTCGTTAATTTTATTTAAGGCCCACTTAAGATGGGCAATTCATTGCTCATAGAGGTTGAGGTGTTTTTTAAAGTCCTTTTGACTTTGATAGGCATGATATCTAGGGAACTAGGGTGATGGCCTCTCATGATGGGGTATAGCTCAGGTTAACTTGGATTTTAATCATCATTCATCCCTTGCCACTTTTCTGCCTTCCAAAATTTGTCACATGCTCTTTCTTTCTTTCTTTTTGCAGCTGCTTCAACATCTAGGCACTTCCAACCCTCTCTTCTTATATGATCAGAGTAGGGAACCAGGTGTGACTAACAATGACCAACTTAGAAGGTAGCAAATCGGAGAAAGGTGTTAAGTATGGAAGGACATGGTCGTGCTATCTCAAATTTCAATCTAGGCTCCTATTTGTGCCTCTCCTAGATGGTGAAAGAAAAGCCCTGGGGTGATCACGCTTGACTAGGAGAAGATAACCAAACAAGTATAACTTCCAAGCATCATGATTCATTTTCCAACCTCAACCCATGATCCTTACTTTAATGTCTAATACATTAAATGAAAACACTTCCTATAAAACCATGACTAAAGTGCCTCATGTGTGTTGAACCACCATCATTGAGTGAATATGCTGATAGCGTAAAATAAGCTGAGCATATGAAGACCAAGAGGCATCAAAGGGACTGCTGTATGTGAACAGTGCTGGTCATCATCTTCTACGATGTAGATAATCTACGTCATAGTACAGATTTTTCTCCTAGAGTTTCCAAAATTTTCTCCTAGAGTTACCATGTGTATGGATGGGTAACAGGTCTCACTGGGAGGGACAGCAAGGTAATGAATTTCTAGGAAATGTATGCCATGGAGGGTACCAATCTCAACCGGTGGCCAAATCAGCAAAGCTCCAGACGAGATGGAGAAGCGAAACCAGTGCAAAAATGGCCTCGGCCTGGAAGGGGTGTGCTGCAAACTGTGCCTGGATTATGTGGTGGGGAAGGGTCTTCTTGCATCTAATGATGCGGTAAAGCATGAGAACCTGGACCCTCTCCATCCTCGCTCAGTCCTCTGCTAACAAACCAGGTCCCCAGAGCTCAAAACCATACAAAATGTGGGCTTCATAATGCTGTCCAAAAGATGGATGGGATGTCCTGAAAGTGGTTCTGAAAACACTGTTGCTTATGGAAGGCTGGGGCTTAGACCTTCAGGATGCAGTATCTTGATTCTTTTTTTTTGGTGTGGTTCACTTTACTGGAGATCGATACTAGCTACATCGACGAAAAACCCACCCGTGTCTAGGTGAACCGGTTATCTTTCATGTAGAAATTACTCCCAAGGAGTGGGCGTGTCAATCTTGGTGGGACTGGAAACCAGGTGGGGAGGATAATAGCGACTCCTCCCTACCACCCGAGCTACACCCACTTGACCCTACAATCTTAATTCTTAAAACAATTGTGTTTGTTTTCCCTGCTGAAAGACCTTAAGTTGCCAAGTTATCGTTTAATGGCTACTAGAGAATTTCTATTGGATTGATTGTTAAAACAATGGTGTTTGTTTTCCTTGCTGCAAGACCTTAAGTTGCCAAGTTATTATTTAATATTTACTGGGTGCTGGAGAATTTCTGTTGGATTTTATTCAACTAGTAGATGTTTCCTGTGAGTGTATTTAAGGTGCTGACTGTGCTTGAAGGCTGGGGACAGCCGGGAGCTTCACATCTCATATATCTTGTAGATCCGTTTTTTTGTGGTCATTTGTGAGTCAGAGAAGGTTTTGCATGGTAGGCATTGTTGAGGCCTCAAATTATCTGTCAGTGCTTAAATTACAGAAGGTTTTCTATTCAATATCTAGTCTTTTTTATGTACCTTTTTTAGGGAAAAAGTGCAATGGCTTCCATTTATTGATACCATTTCAATTCTCTGTTTATTCTTCACTGAAATGTATTTTTGTTTATATTTCAATTATGAATGTGATATTTTGTATAGGAGCAACTGGAAAAGAATTCTTGCCTCAATTCTCAATATTTTATGTATGGTTTCTGGGAGGCCTTGAAACAAAGCGAAAAATTTATTCCATTACTGTAATCAGCTGCTCGGTTTGGTGGTAGGTGCACAGACTTGACAGAGAAAGTAGTGGCATTTTGGTCATGGGGAGGACACAGGAAAGTATTGAACTTCTTCACACATTGTTTCAAGAGAATACAGATGCAGCATGCACACCCAAGGTGCATCAATATTACATACAAGCCTAAAACCTTAGTTCTATTGATAAATTTATGTTACTGCATTGGTATGTCACTGTGACATCTGGGAGATGGTTTAATAATTTTCTTAATGGCTGTATTGAAAATATATTTTGGGCTCTAATGTATTTCTTTTGTTTTATCTGTCAAGGATTTCACTCATTGTCAGAGGACTGTGGAGCGAAGATATTGGGCTTTGGTCATTGGCTGTCCAAAACAGAAACATGGTGTTATTTCTGCTCCACTTACAAAGGTTCAGGTATTGGCTTTTGCTTTATAATCTGACAATTATATATAAATATATACAGCGATGATTGTTCCATTTTTTTCTGATCAAGAACATTATTAGTTTTCAAAGTGGAAAATTTCTTTAACGAAACTATCTTGTTCCTTGGGTCAAAAGTTAGAATCCTTTTACAATAACTACAGATCTTAATGGCTACCTACTAGTTTAAGACTAGCACTAATAACTTTTGAAATGTTACTGCTCCAAAGTAACATGAACTGCGTCAAATAAAATACATTCTTTCGAGGGAACTGGAATATAAAAATATTAGATAGATTTTCTGATGCCTTGAAATCCATCTCGCGTGGCACCATTATTGATTTTTGGCTAGCATCGGGAGGTATTCTCGCATGCCAAAAGGTCTCCCAAGTCAGGCAAGGAAAATTATGAAAATGAAAAATTAAAATTTGTATTTTTTGCAATGTTGCATTAATTGTTATCGGGATAATATCAGCGCGAGGAAAAAATCGTAATTATCGGGAAATAATCGGGAAATAATCGTTTAGTACAAAAATATTCATTTTTTTCAAATTTTTTAATATCTAAACCATCTACAACATAAAATAAATACATTGACACATAAATATGATAAAAGAACTATATATAAGATGTTTAATATCATTTCTAGTGCTAAAATCACACATAACATTGAATCATGTCCTGAGTGGTAAGTCTTGACTCCTGAGTCCCAACTCAGCCTCAAAATATCAACAAAAAGTATGATAATGTATCTCATCATGTCATAATGTCATATACAATAAAATGAAGAAAATAACTAAAGTCTAGTCCTATTGATTTCCTCTGCCCCTCTTGCGAGAAAATGCCACAGCTTTCCCTTTCCCTCTAGATGTAGATGCTGGTGCTCATGCTGGTGGAGATGGCAGTGGAGTCTGATGTGCTCTAGAAGCTGAAGAACTAGAAGTAGGAGCTATAGAAGGTAGACCACGTCCTCTACTGGTGGCAGTGGTAGCTCGGGCAGGTGGTGTCACCTCCTCTTCTTGTTCCTCCTCCTTCACCTGCGCTTCCTCCCCCTCCACTACATCCTGCACTAACCAATCATCAGCAGACTCCATGAGAGGTCTCTCGGCCTCAACCCTCCATGCAACAGTGGTGTCAATCTCATCCACTGAGATGGCATCCACATCAGGTGTCCTTTCAAGTTGCCTCACCCACAATCGAAGATTGTAGTAGACATAGACCATGTCATTAAGTCGCTGGGACTACAACTTGTACAAAGATCATGAAATAATAATTAATAATTATAAAAAAAATATTGTTTAATGAATTCAAAAATTTATTTGGAAATTTGCAATATTTTAAATGTTTAAGTGTTGACCTGTTGCGCTTCTTGTTGTGTATTTTTTCAAATACACACCAGTTGCGCTCACATCCTGAGGAGCTACATGTTTGGCTGAGGATGCGAATGGAAAGCTTTTGCAGAAGGGGTACCCTGTCGCCATGCATTTTCCACCATGCATCTACAACAAAATTACAAATAAAATTTTAAATAAACAGAAGAAAAAAATGGAATTTGAAGAGACAATGAAATTTGAAACAAGGTTACAAACTAAAAAATACCTGGCATTTAATCGTCCTATCAATGACAACCATCTCAAAGCCAAATGTGCCACCTGCCATCCTATATGTCTCAATTTGTTTAGAGATCTCTATACGTTGTTCTGGAGATCGCACCATCTTCTGGACACAGGATAAGAATCCATCCATGATCTCAGCGTCAAAATCAAACCCACGTGCGTAAGAAAATGCAGGGTTCAGGAAAAGCCCAACGACATGAATGGGACGACGGAGTGTGTTGTTTCATCGCTCATCAATCACTCCCCATAGGAGGAGTTGTCTCTGAAACCCATAATCTCCCTTACCATCATAGTAAGCCCGAATGGCTTTTTTGGCCCTGTCCATGGCCTCATACAAATAGCCCATTGTGGGCTTTTCACCATCAACCAACCGAACAACCTTTACCAAAGGTTTAGTAACGGCACACACCTCCTGCATTTCTGCCCAGAAGTTTTCCTAGTATGAAACTAGTCTGCATACGGCCTCTCCATCTGGTTTGCGGCTCATTGGCAAAGCACGCCACTCGTCTGAAAGAAACATTCTCTTCACATTCCACATAGAATTCAAGAAGGATTGAAAAGATATGAAACTGGTGGCAAACCGTGTAATGGCGGGGTGCACCAACTTTTTGTTGTTGGTGAATCTTTTCATCAAGCTAAGCACAAATGTATGGTTATATATAAATTTTGTAATGCTTTTGGATGAATCAACAATATCTTTGACAAAGGGAATTTTCCCTATGTCCTCCAACATCAAATCAATACAGTGTGCAGCACAAGGTGTCCAAAATAAAGTAGGATGCCTATCCATAAGCATCCTGCCAGCAACAACATAATTTGCAGCATTGTCTGTTATGATTTGGACAACATTTTCTGCACCCACCTCCAAAATAAACACATCTAGCAAATCACTTAAAGTTCTTGCATCTTTGATTTGTGTAGATGTATCAACAAATTTGATAAACATAGTCCCCTTGGGACAACTAACCAAGAAGTTTATAAGGGTTCTTCCCTTTTGGTCAGTCCAACCATCTGACATAATAGTGCATCCTGTTTGTGCCCGTGATGCCCTAAAATCCTCCAATCTTTGGGTGCAGTCACGCTTTTCATTTTGAAGAATCTGGCCTCTGAAATCATGATAAGAAGGGATTTTGTACCTTGGGGCAACACTTGCAATAGCATCAATAGCAGGTTGGAAAAATGGATTATTCCTTACAATGCTGAAAGGAATATCACTCCAGAGGAGAAAATTTTCCAACAACTTGTCATCTTGTTCTTTTTCAGTGCTTTTTAGCATTGAACTGATAGATGGCTGTGAACCAGGTCTGGTTCGAGGAACAAAAAATGATGTGGCAGCTATCAGATTGGTTGATGCTGTAGTAGAACCAGTGCCACTTCCTTCAGCTGACCTTTTTAGTTGCCTTTTGATTTCTTCTTTGGCCTCTCTAGTCTGCTCTAAATTTTCCAATGCTCTCATGGCTCTTTGGATGAGTTCAGGAGTTGTATTTGTACAAGGCCCCACATCTTTTCCAGGGATTTGTGCAAGGTGAAACTTCAACCTGTACACCCCCCCCGGACATAGAGTGGCCACACAACTTGCAAGTCAAGTTTAATTGATCATTTGGAGCATCAAGTTCACCATATTCCCAGAAAGGATCCAATTTCCTTGGCATGTTTGTTTTTGAACTTTAAAGTTGCAAACTTGAATGGTGTTTCGGAGCAGTTATGAACCTATCGGAAAATAAGGATTGCAATTTAGTATTTACAAAATTACAAGTTACAAATTTACAATTAGTATTTTAATTTTTAATTTTTACATTGTACAATGAAAACCCAAGTTACCCAACAAAAAACAATCATTCCAAAGTTCAAACACAAGTTATCCAACCATTCCAAACCCAAGTTACCCAACCAAATGGCAAAAACAATGAAAAAAACATAAACAATGTTTAAAAAAATTGAAAACAAAAAAAAATTGGTTCCCATAGTCATACCAAGTTACCCAACCAAAAACAATGAAGAAATACAAAAACAATCTTTAAAAACAATGAAAAAAAAATGGTGTCCATACCAAGTTACCCAACCAAAAGCAATGAAAAAATACAAAAACAATGTTTTTAAACAATGAAAACAAAAAAAAATTAATCCACATACCATTTCTATGGAGAAATCAGTGGTCTCCTCTTGATTTTCTTCTTGAAGCACTTTGAATTAGCTTCAAACCTTCTCCAGCTTAGTCTCCCAGCTCTCCTCTGCCCTCCGCGCATGACTATGCAAATGAATTCATAAAAAAAGCCAAAAAAACCATATAAAACCTTGCTGCCGGGAAGCCCCGCGATTTTTTCAGTTGTTATCGCGATAAATTTGAATTTATCGCGATAATTTCAAATTATCGCGATAATTTCATAAAAATCGGCCAAAAAAAATCACCCGCGATAATTTCGTATAAAAATCGCGATAAAATTGTTGTGTCGAAAAAATTGCGATAATTTGAATTTATCGTGATTTTCACAACACTGATTTTTTGGACTTCATGTAGGCCCCAAATGGTCAAGTCGGCACCAACATGAAAGGGTGTGACTTTTGGTCAAAAGTCACCCATTTGACAAATATAAATACATAAGTTGACTTCCTTATTTGACCAATTCGAATCACACACATTTCTATTTTCTGATCCACTCGTGTGAAGTGAAGAGGAGGAAATCTGAAGTTCGACTGTGATAAAAAAGCTGCCATTTAAGCAAGTTTTACCTGCTCTGTTTGACTGAGAGATTGATTGAATTTGACCACAGAGAAAGGGGCAAGTTTGACTGCAGAAGAGGAAGACTTTGACTACAAATTTGGCCGCAGTAAAGCACAGTTGACCACAGACGCTTTGACCGTAGGACCGTTCCTGACCTCAGGCTGAAATTTCAGACTGTTGACTAGCGTTGATTTCTCAGAATTTTGTGGTTTGACCAGCATTGACTAGCTAGTATTTGACCAAGTTTGACTGGTATCTTGAACTTGGATTTGTGGCACAGATTTCTAGAATATTCTTGGAATTATAAATATTGTTGAAGAACACATTTCTCTTAGAAGAAAAGTTGTTGGGTTTTTCCCAGGGTAAATTTGTTGTCGCTATTGTGCTTGGCTATATCTTTATGGTCCTATTGTTTCCATTGCATGAATGCTAAGATTTTCTATGTATAGTTGCTTAATGATAGATGTGACATAAGATAACTTGATTGGAAATCATTGGAAAGTAATTATCAAACCAGAAGATCAGTTTCTACTGTGCACTATTGTAGAAAATTCATCATAGTATCAGAGCGTAAAAGAGCAGAGATTTAAGTAAGAAAACAAGCCTTGGAAGAATAATAACAGTTAGGGACATTTGAAGTGAGATTTTGTGTATCTCCATTATTCCAACAATGGGGCTTGGTCATATCTTTCTTACATTGTATTGAAAGCATTTTCAATGGGAATACCCATACCTATACTATTTGAGTAAGTCCAGCACAGTACTAGCAGGCAAGAAAGAGACACTGGTACAACACAAGTTCTCATCATGTGACCAATTCCTAAGCAGACTCCAAACCAGAATTGCACTAGATACAATTGAAAGGAGACTAGATTACATATGGCTGTGCTGAAGTAGTGATCTACGGCTAGGCATTTAACAACCATTGAAAACATTTACAGAGGTACGTGAATTGGCAAATTTTTTTTGGACTCAAGAACATGCTACCATTGAGAACCAAAGGAGGAAGAGGTACAACGTATGCTTACTGTAAATACAAGAACAATTATTGATAGCATTAAACCAAGATGGAATGATGGTAGAATGAACCCAGATTTGAGCATTTTTGAGGAAGGCAAGGCATGGCATGGACATATATCTCTTATTTGTTTTAGGGCTGTTCTTGCCCTAGGAACAGGACTGCAGTTGGATCAAGAGGAGGGTGAAGGTCTCAGACATTAAGCACAAACGACCAAGAACCTTCTGAGGGAGCTAAGTTTGTTTTTATTCGTCATGGAGTCTCTATGCTTGATTGAGATCTTGAAAAACCAGGAAAAGATTGATTTTGAGGATCATGTAAGCTAGAGGGAGCTGAGGAGAAAGGCTCCTTCACCTACTTTTATAAAGCAAGAAAAGAGCTTTTCATAACACTTGTATTAAAGTATGTGCCTTTCTTTGGAATCTTTATGGTTGTGTGGTTCAAGAGTTGTAATACTTAGGGTGTGTAAACCCTAGAAGACTCAGAAGTTACAACTTGTATTGAGGTCTTGGGTAAAAAAGTCCCAGGGTTTGTAAGATAAAACCCTAGAGCAAGACCTAGAGAGCTGGATGCAAGTGGAGTTGATGTGATGCATGCTTGGTTTATCCCCGTAATAGCATGACAATGACTTGGTATTGATGTTAGCTTGCTGTTGAGCATTTGGTGTGGCTAGATAACTTGATGAATCCATAGGATGAAAAAACCCTAGCTCTTATGTAGAAAAAGGAAAGCAACATGCATCAACAACTAATGTTAAGGATGAGAATGAGCATCCACCTTAGAAGAAGAGAAAGGAATCTAAGATTGCAAATGAAGTTCATTAAGAAGGCAAGAATCAAGAGGGAGTTGATAATTCCCTACAACCCCCAAGAATTTCTTTTGTGATTAAAAGATAGTTACTTCATATCTTTCTCTCTTGATTATTATTATTTTATTCCTTGGTTAGCCTCTTGTCTTTGTATTCTTTGCTTGGTTATTATTGTTTCTTCCATGGCCTCCTGGATGACGTTTGCAGGCACATCGTGAAGGCCCAAGGCAATGATTCATGTAGTAGATGGCAGCATCAGGAAGTTCAAGGCAAGGTTGTGACAAGAGGATTCTTCCAGTAAGAGGGAGTGGACTAGGAGAAGATTTTTGCTCCTATCATAGATGGTTAGATTCTTAAGAATGTTTGGTGTTTGAAAGGAAGAAATTGTACAAATTGACATCCAAGATCATGTTTGACAATAGGAAGAGCTTCCACTTCCAAGGGAGCCGAAAGTCAGGCAAAGTGGGAGGAGCAACCTTCTAAGAGGATGTTATGTGATTGAGATTGCCAGACTAGATGGTCAGAGACAGGTCTCTAGGAGCAGTATGCCTTCCTTGAGGATACCATTGCAGAAGGACTTGATTACGTGATAAAGGGAGCAACTACAGTAGAAAGACTTTCTTACAACTACAACAAAAAGACTTGCTTGCATGATAGAGGGAGCAACCAAGACTACCATAGGAAGACCTGCTTCAGTGCTAGAAGAAGTTTGCCTCAGAGGCTAAAATGTAGGATTTTGGCAATACACTATTTCTTGTGATTGAAGATTCAAATTTGGTAAATCCCACGATGTATAAACAATTGATTGGATTTGTGATGTACTTGGTTAACACTAGGCTAGATATTTGTTAGTTTTTGTAGCATCGGATGTGTTCTAGCCACAAAATTTGGTGGAGGCTAGAATACATTAGATCTCCAAAACCTAGAAATCGTTTCTGGAAATTCCACCTAGAAGTGTCTCAATTAGATTATTAACCGTTTTTTTATATTTCCTAAGTCTAAACTTAGGGAATATGGTTAATTAATCAATATTAATTGAGATAAGGTGAAAATCATCTAGAAACTCACACAGATCGATCCAAAGATGATCCTAACCAGTGTTGATAATATCGGTATCGGGAAAATATCGGCGAGGGTCCAGAAAATATCTTATCGGCAATATCGGCGAAAATATCGGCAAAATATCGGCAAATATCGGCAAGCATAAAAAATAATTTTTTCAAATTTTTAAATATAGCCGATATTTTGCCGATATTTTCAAAATATTGCGATATTTTGCCGATATTTTCCGATATTTGCCGATATTTTGAAAATATCGCGATATTTTCAAAACATAAAATATTGCGATATTTTCTCGGCGATATATCGTTTTGCTGAAAATATCGCGATATTTTCGAATATCGCCGATATTATCAACAGTGATCCTAACCATTGATTAAGTTTTAATCTTGGTTGTTGGTGCTCCAACAATGGATTATAAGAGGAGATCGACGTGGTGATGGAGAATACACCAGTGCAGATACTTAGTTGCCCAGGCAGTTCGATTTTCTCAGTAGCAGTAACTCAACAAAGAAGATAGAGCTAGAGGGTGAGTAGCAGGTGGAAGAGGAGGGCAATAGTGTTTCGGGAGGAAGGTTTCTAGTCTCTGGAAGAGTCAAAGGAAGGTAGGCCGAAATTCTCAAGGGCCGATGTAAGCTTTGCACAGAGGGTGATGTAGGAGGCTCAACCTAGATTTTGTCAGTATTTTTCTCGGATTAGATCGCCAGTTGGGCATCTAAATAATTGTACTCAGAATTGCTGTTGAAGAATAATAATAAAAACCTTATTTGCTGCACCGGTTTTCCCGCATTGGGTTTTTTTGGGGACAATTGTCCAAAAATAACTATGTCAAAATTCTTGTGTGTTGTGCTAGAATTTCTCTATTTCTAGTATTTTATTTTCCGCAGTAATTTTATGGTGAAAATTACAGTTGTGATTTTATTCGTTGTTTGCCGTAGTAAACAAACTACATAATTAAATTTTCAGTTAGAAGAATAATTTCCAGTAACTGCAATAGATAAAACTTTGACATGGTATTAGAGTACAATTGATCAGCTAGAGAGCTTAGAAGCGAAAAGAAGGAATTTCACTGTTTAGTGTGGGCAGCAGGCTGGAATTCCCAAGGGGCAGCGTAGTCTTTTTGCTAGGAGGCCGAATTGCTTGAGGAAGACCGATTTTCTGAGGGGCAGAAAAATTCGATCCTTCTAGAGCAAGTGATTCCAAAGGCAGAGGGAGCAACTCAGGTTTTCTCATTGAGCAGATCTCTAGATGGACGCAAAAGGTTTTTGCAGCAGTTTGCTAGAGTATAGCCAATGTCGGGGAGGAAAAGAGGAATAACACACTATAATTTCTTCAACATAGCCATGGACAGAAGTAACATTCAGGAGACTTCAAATTTGTCTTCCATATTGGAGGACGAATTTGCTTGCTTATCAGGATCAACTTCAAAAGGTGTCTGGTATATAGATAGTGGGGCATCAACTCATGACAGGGGTCAAACAATATTTCTCTAGCTACAAGGAAGAGCAGATGGACTTCTAAATTACTATGGGAAACAAAACAAAATGTACTCCAGTAGGGGGGAGTACCATAGATTTTCAGAGGGAGTCAGGAGCAAACAATAACGCTACAGATGTATTGCATGTGCTAGGATTGGGTTTGAACTTGCTTTCAGTATCTAAGTTACAGCATAAGGGGTATGATATTCACTTCGTAGGGAAGAAAGTGTATGTAAAACACCTGAGCTGGAAAAAGGTAAGACAAATTGGAGTTTGAAGTAATAGATTGTACCGATTATAGATTAATTCTCCAATGGCACTAATAGGCAGTGACGGTAGTAGTGGGAAGGAGCTGAATGAGTTATGGCACAATAGAATGGGACATCTTCACCATGGAGCACTCAGGAGGTTCAGGGAAACAGTAACAAGGGTTCCAGAACTTAGCACGGAACACGATGATGTGTGTAGAGGATGCGTACTTGGGAAGTATGCCAAGGCCGGATTTCCAAGAAGTGACAACAAAGCTGATGGCATGTTAGGACTTATACATTCAGATATTTGTTGCTCAGTGTCCACTAGAGCTCTGAACGGTGCCGAATATTTCGTCACCTTTATTGATGACCGTTCCAGGGAAACTTGGATCTACTTCTTGAAGACCAAAGATGAGGTCTTCGATCGTTTTAGAGAGTTTAAAGATCTCATGGAGAATGCGACAGGGAAGAAGATCAAGGTGCTTAGCTCAGATAATGGTGGAGAATATATTGATAAAGAATTCACATATTTCTGTGCAAAGGAAGGCATTAAGAGAGAATGGACAACTCCATATAATCCACAACAAAATGGTGTAGCGGAACAGAAAAACAAAACCTTTGTTGGAGCTGCAAAGGCTATGTTATATGACGAGGATCTACCCAAATTTCTATGGGCAGAGGCATGCAACACGACAATATATTTCCTGAATAGGACTCCTCATAGAGCAATGGGGAAGAAAACACCAGAAGGAGTCGTCACAAGTAAGAAACTAGAAGTTAGCCACTTTAGAATCTTTGGCAGCGTTGCTTATTGCCACATGCCAAATGATAAACGTACTAAATTGGATCAGACTGTAGAGAAGGGGTTCTTCGTTGGGTACAACGAAACCTAAAAGGCATACAAAATCTACACTCCTAGCAATAGGAATATTGTAATAAGGCAAGACATGAAGTTCATGGAGGATTGAGCTTTTAGGAGATCTCGTGAGATGCCTGCAGGTGATTAGAATCATTTAACAGAAGCTTCTTTGGTCCAACAATAGGGGAAGCCAATGGGACAGGCAGGAGGATAGTCAGAAGGATCGAGTATTGTGACATGTACTAGTATTTCCTCAGGTGTAGGAATTTCGCGGAGTTCTTAGCAGATGGAGTAGCAGAGGCAAGATGAGGAGGAGATGGCTGAACCTCCCACGACTAGTGGTCGAGCTAGTAGAGAGGTTCATCAGACATTGAGAGATGTAGAGGAGTTTATTGGAACTCCTAGGACAAACAAAAGACAACGCAGACAACCTGATAGGTACCAAGCATTGGTAGCTTAGGTTGTAGAACCTTCCATCTTTGAGGATGCCGCACAACATCAGGTACAGGTAGATGCCATGGTAGAAGAGTATAGTTCTATCATGACGAATGATGTTTGGGAGGTAGTGCCAAGGCCAGAAGATAGATCAGTTGTAGGTTCTAGATGGATCTACAAGATCAAATATGTTGCAAACGATAGTGTCAAGAAATACAACAATGGGTTTGTGGCAAAGGGGTATGCATAGAAAGAAGGGATAGATTATGAGGAAACCTTCGCCCCAGTTGCCAGATACACTTCTATCCTGTCATTTATATCCCTAGCAACTCAGATGGGATGGCAGATTCACCATATGGACGTCAAGACAACCTTCTTGAACAGGGTGATAGAGGTAGAAGTGTACATAAAACAACCGGAGGGCTTCGAGACACATGAGAGGCACACTCACATGTGCAGACTGAAGAAAGTTCTATACAAACTCAAGCAGGCTCCCAGGGCATGGTATGGTAGGATTGGCAGCTACTTATAGCAGATGGGGTTCGTCAAGAGTGACGCTGATCCCAAACTTTACTATTTGGTGGTAGAAGGTGAGCCTCTCATTCTGGTTTTATATGTGGATGATCTGCTTTTGACAGGATCATTAGGGCTCATAGAGGATTGCAAGAGGAACCTGGCATTAGACTTTGACATGAAGGATTTGAGGTTGATGCATTTTTTCCTTGGATTAGCAGTATGGCAGAAGAATAGGGAGATCTTCCTTGGACAAGGAAGGTACGCTACAAATATTCTAAGAAGGTTCAGAATGCAAGATTATAGACCCATGTCTACGCCCGTGATCACCAATTGGAAGAAGATAGATGCATCAGATGACAAGGATGTTGACCCCACTTTGTATAGACAACTTATTGGATCCCTCATGTATCTAGTCAATACAAGTCCAGATATTTGCTTCGTAGTCAACACCCTTAGTCAGTTCATGGTAGAACCGAAGAGGGTACATTGGGCAGTAGTGAGGCGCATTCTGAGGTATTTGCGTGGCACAGTTGAATATGGGTTAAGATATACCCGAGGAGATGCTGTCAGATTATGTGGATTTACAGATGCAGATTGGGCAGGCAGTTTAGTGGACAGAAAAATTACCTATGGGTACTACGTTAGTGTTGGATCGGGAATGGTTTCTTGGTGTAGTAGGAAGCAGAAGTCAGTAGCATTGAGCTCTGCAGAAGCAGTGTATATGGCAGCAAACACAACTATGTGTGAAGCTATATGGCTTTGGAAGCTGCTAGTGAGCTTGTTCTAGCAAAAGATGGAGGCGACCAATGTCTATTGTGATAATCAGAGTTGCATAAAGCTCTACGAGAATCCAGTGTTTCATGATAGGTCGAAACACAGATATTCGATGCCATTTCATCATAGATTGTGTACAACGTGGAGCATTCCAGCTACAATATGTTCCCTCGAAAGTGCAGGTTGCAGATATACTCACGAAAGCTCTAGGAAGAGCTAAGTTCATCTATTTCAAAGAACAAATGGGTATGGTGGAGAACTTGTTTCAGGAGCAGAGCTAGATTACCTTGGATGATTCTTAGTTGCAACAACAACAGATGGAGGGAGTTGCAGTGCAGATGCAATGTTGACAATAGTGCAACTAGGTCAACAACAACACAGCTGTAGCGTATATTAGAGTTGCGCAATGGTTGGTGGGAAGCAACAACCAAACATCAACAGCGTGACTGGAGTTGATACAGAGACAAAGTGTTGTGGCAGGGTGTGCAGCATTAGAACACATTTCTCACTAAGAGGGAGTGTTAGTCTTAGTAGCATCCGATGTGTTCTAACCATGAAATTTGGTTGAGAGGCTAGAATACATGATATCTCCAAAACTCAAAAATCATTTCTGGAAATTCTGCCTAGAAGTGTCTCAATTAGATTATTAACCGTTTTTTAAATTTTTCCTAAGTCTAAACTTAGGGAATATGGTTAATTAATCAGTATTAATTGAGATAAGGTGGGAATTATGTAGAAACTGACACGGATCAATCCAAAGATGGTCCTAGCCATTGATTAAGTTTTAATCTTGGTCGTTGGTGCTCCAACAATGGATTATAAGAGTAGATTGATGCGGTGATGGAGAATACACTAGTGCAGTCTACAGATACTCAGTGGCCTAGGCAGTTCGATTTTCTCAGTATCAATAACTCAACAGAGAAGATAAGGGTGAGTAGCAGGTGGAAGAGGAGGGATACAATATTCCCGGGGGAAGGTTTTTAGTCTCTGGAAGAGGCAAAGGAAGGCAAGCCGAAATTCTCAAGGGCGAGCGTAAGTTCTGCATAGAGGGTGACATAGGAGGCTCAACGCAGAGGCCGGGGAGGCAATTTCGGAGGGCATAAAATAATTGTGGGGTGAAAGAAAATTTCTCACTAGATTTGTCAGTATTTTTCTCAGATTAGATCGCTAGTTGGGCATCTAAATAATTGTACTCAGAATTGCTCTTGAAGAACAATAATAAAACCCTCATTTGCTGCACCAGTTTTCTCGCATTGGGTTTTTCCCGGCACAATTGTCCAAAATAACTGTGTCAAAATTCTTGTGTGTGCTAGAATTTCTCAGTTTTTAGTATTTTATATTTTGCAATAATTTTATGGTGGAAAATTACAGTTGTGATTTTATTCGTTGTTTGCCATAGCAAATAAATTGCATAATTAAATTTTCAGTTAGAAGAATAATTTCTAGTAGCTGCAATAGATAAAAATTCACAATATGTGCTTTGCAGTGAACACCCTGAACATGGTTGAGTTGAGGCAGGTACAGTTGGATGTGGTTTGAAGTGAGTCTTTGTAGGAATATTAGAAGTCATGAAGCGATGTGGCTTCAAGAAGCTAGATGGACATTGGCCGAGTCACTTCTTCCGAGACATGATGCAAAGAGGAGCAATAGAGCTCCAGTACATATCCACAGATGAGTAGATTGTGGACATACTTCAAAGATGAGCTTAGTATTATGCTAAATGTCTCCCTAATTGGAAGGGAATGATGAGTTCTTTGCAGGATTGGGCAGAACATCTCCTGAAGCCATAAAGGAATGTGGTTGGGTCATAAAGGACTTTGAGTAGGGAAGATGAATACATTCACCATTGAAGCGAGAAGGACTTGGCTAGGTCATAAAGAACTTTGACCAAAAAGGTGAATGGCCCAAGGAAAGTACAGGGGCAATTATAGGATACATTCACCTCTGAAGCCAAAAGGACTTGGCTAGGTCGACCAAGAGGTGAATGACCAAAGGAAATTATAGCATTGGACAAATCTTCTCCTTAGAAGCCAAAAGGACTTGGTTGGGTCGACCGAAGGAAATAGATGTAATTCACGTTACAAACTAGAAGGATTTGGCTGCCAAAACGACTTGGTTAGATCATAAAGGACTTTGACTGAAAAGGTGAATGGTCCAAACACAAATTCTCTCTTGAGAAGTTAGAAAAACTTGGATGCCAGAAGGACTTGGATGGGTCATGATCAAAGGAGATTGATACATTTGCCTCAGGTGCCATAAAGGACTTTGGCCAAAAGCCCTGGATACTTACATACAAATGAGAGAGTTACATTGCCCACTCCAAGATGGAGTTATTTTATAGACATGCATCAACATGACAAGCTCATGAACTTTTCTTAAGGAAGGAGAAATTTCAGCAAGAGAAATCTGTTGCAGAGAATACCTCCCTCGCTGGGAGGGAGTGTTGATTTTTGTGTAGCGTTGAGAGGTATTCCTGCATGCCAAAAGGCCTCCCAAGTCGGCCAAGGAAAATTATGAAAATGAGAGACTAAAAATTGTATTTTTTGGGCTTCATGTAGGCCCCAAATGGTTAAGTTCGGCCCACCATGAAAGGGTGTGAATTTTGGTCAAAAGTCACCCATTTGACAAATATAAATACATAAGTTGACTTCCTTATTTGATCAATTTGAATCACACACATTTCTTCTATTTTCTAATCTACACGTGCAAAATCAAGAGGAGGAAATCTGAAGTTTGATTGAGATAAAGAAGCTACCATTTGACCGAGTTTGACTTGCTCTGTTTGATCGAGAACCTATTGTGTTTGACCGAGGGATTGATTGAATTTGAACACAAAGAAAGGGGCAAGTTTGACTGTAAAAGAGGAAGACTTTGATCGCAGGTTTTGGCCGTAGTCAACCCCTGTTGACTGCAGGACTAAGCCTGACCTCAGGCCGAAATTTTAGACTGTTGACCAAGGTTGATTTCTCTGAATTTTGTGGTTTGAACAACATTTACTAGCTGGTATTTGACCAAGTTTGACTAGTATCTTGAACTTGGATTTGTGGCACAAATTTCTAGAATATTCTTGGAATTGTAAATATTGTTGAAGAACAAATTTCTCCTAGAAGAAAAGTTGTTGGGATTTTCCCATGGTAAATTTGTTGTCTCTATTGTGCTTGGCTGTCTCTTTATGATCCTACTATTTTCATTGCATTAATGTTGAGATTTTTTGTGTATAATTGGTTAATGTTAGATGTGACATAAGACGACTTGATTGAAAATCATTGGAAAGTAATTCTCTAATTAGAAGATCAATTTCTATTGTGCACTATTGTAGAAAATTCTACAACCATCGGTATCATCTTTGTCCATTTCCAGGAAAGTAAGTAGATAGCCTGTGTTTGATAGTATCTGCACCTTCCTTTGCCTGAAGGATGGCTTTGCTCATAACCAATTAAACATAGTGTTTGATGGGGCATAACTATCTATTAGTGGACATATTAGAGTCGTGCATTCTCACTTTATCAATAATTTTCCATATCTTAGCCATATAGTGTTTTTCAAGGTTCACTTTTAGTTTGACCTTTGGTTCGCAGATCTTATTTCTATCCATTTTAGATTAGAAACTGCCTAGAACTAATGTATTTAGTGGTGTTGATTTCAAATCTCTAACTTTTTGAGATTTCTAATTAATATCTTTAATCTCATAAAATCATTTTGAATTATTTACTAGTGCTAGTAAGTGAAGAAGTTGGTGTAGTGCAAGATTGTAAGCTGATGACTCCATGAAAATGGAAATAGATGAAATTGTCTGATGATATCATATATAACAAAGAGATTGATCGCTATGGTTCATATCATCTAAGTATGGAATCATTATCTAGATTTAAATGGTTTTGAGGTGGTCAAGGATCACCTTTTTTTGTTAAGATTTCCAGGAAAAAGAATTGGACATTTCAAGAAAGGTATATTAACCATGCTGTTTGAAGAATTCATAAATAAGATTTTTAATTGAACAAGAACAAAAATGTCCTTGGATGATTATAAAGTCTATTAGCATGTCAATAACATTATGGTATTCTTGTGCAAAAGTGAAGGCATTCTTGTTGTCATGATGTAAGAATGTTACATACATAAAATATGTATCAATTACTTTTTTTATTACATGTACATTTCATCCCACCCTAAACCATGTAAATGAGAATGAGATTGCTGGTACATTGGTCACCCAATCAACAATTGGTTCATGAAGAGGGAACATGTCATAAGCAAGATTGAACTCGGGTGGGAAGGATCACAATATCTGCTCTGAACCTCTTGAGCTGGACCTAGTTGACATGCATAAATTACACTATATCAGACTACATAATAATAATAAATCACTGTTATCTCTCGGATTCTACCTAGAGGAAAAGTCCCAACATCTTAAAGGGGAAAACCTAAGGACACAACAGGCAAGCTGCCCCACTATCACCTCAACATCCTTTCCCCTAATTTCCATGTCTTGGAAGATGGTTTTCTACATAAGGGGGGATTGCTTAAACTATATCTTGTTGCACATATTTTATCAATGTTCCAAGGAAGCAATTGTACCAAAATTTTCAAAGGATTGAGATCATCAGCCATCGGTTTTTGAGTCATTAACCCATTTTTGCAAAATTGTAATGTAAATGATGCTAGTAAGACTGCTTATGTATGTAACAACCTAGGTAAGCCTATTATTTTGGTGACGAACTTCATCCTAGGAGGTTTTACGTCTCATTGATTCATCTGTGTTTCTAAAAACGGATGATCGACAAAGCTTTTTTGTCCAGCCTCACCCCAAAGCTAGGGTGGAATTTATCGTTAAAGTCTTAGGTGGGTCCTAGACTTTAGTGTTTTAGTCGAGTCTTCTGTAAAAGTGATTTGGGAATAATTTAAACTAATTGGCTAAATTATTTTATTACAAGTCACTTAGTCTACTAGATCATATTGTGTCACAAAATTGGGTAAATTACTTGAGGATCTATAACAAACAGGTATCCCCCCCTTGAGGGTTGAATTATGTAAAATATTATGTAAAACATATTTTAGTTCATGGTACCTCATACTTAAACACCATGGCTAAAATATTTGAGGTTGGAAAAATAATTAATCCCCTCGAGTTACTATTAATTAATTTTTCTGGCAAAAATAAAATTAATCCTAAACCGAAAAATTAATTATTTAGAGTCAAAATTAAAATGCTAGAGAATTAAGTTCTCCAAGTGGAAAAATTTGTGGATCTTAAAAAATTAAGTTTTGGAGGTCCCCCACCAAGGGAATATTGGAAATTTCAAGAAAAATTGGACCATTGGGCCTTGATGGTCAAGTCAAAGTCGATTTTGAGGAAATTAGCTCAAAATAAATATTTTTGAGTTAATAAAAAATGAGTTTAATGAGAAATTCAAAAATTCCTCAAAAATAATTATTTCAGCAGCAGAGATTAAAAGATCATCAAAGATTTATCAATAGTTGATATTATTTTGACGGGGTTCAAGCCAACTAGTCACTATTTTCCACTTGGAGAATTTATCTATAAATTAGAAGTCATTTGTGTCTCAAGCGATCTGATGTTTAGCTCATGTAATTCTGTAAAGCTGATGTAAAGCTACTATCCCGCTGGGAACATTTTGAATAATCATAATAAAAGACTTTGGGGTGCAGTTCACGGTGTCTCTCATCTACTGATTTGGGGTATGTGATGAGTATGAGCATTCCTATATTGTGCTTTAAATTTTTATTAAATCGTTATTTCATTGTAGATGATAGGAGCATTCTATTGATAGGTTTTGGGCTTATCTTAGGTGATCCAATTCATTGTTGTTCTAATGGTTTATTCTTGAGAATTTGTATAGTGTTTGCAGGTTCCCCAGCCCTTGGGCTTCGAGTTCACAAACTATAGGCATAGGCTGACTATGTTTGGATCCTGAATATTTTTTATGGTTTTCTAACTTCGCCAAGGTTGTGGCTTGGCATTTATCCTTTGAAATACATCTAGCCATCCTCAAAATACATAAAATTATTTCTCAAAATTTCTCTAAGCATTGTACACTTGTATATTTTGTCAATATATCTTGTATAATTATTTTGTAAATTATTTTATTTTATACCCCTTGTTTGCAGCTGGGGCTTTTTGGGGTTTTGAATTATTTTTTGAATTTTTTGTATATATTGGAGTTTTGGGTTATTGTAAATTCATTTGTGCAGGTGCGATTAAAGGAAAACTTAAAACAACTGGATTAGAGCTAGATCTAGGCCCTTGAGGGTAGGATCTAGCCTCTACAAATTTTCGCAGGGCCAACTATTGAAGAATTTTACAGTAAATCTGAAGATCTAAAGCAAATTTAAATTTCTAGTGAGGGTTTTGAAATTCTTTTAGGGCCTTGAGGACCCAACATCCTCCCTCAAGCCTACCGTCCAGCCTTTGAGCCTCGGCTTCAGCCTTTTTAACTGCCATGGAGGCTAGCCGTAGCCCTTAGAGGCCTCAACCTCCCTCCTTATCCCTCCGCTTGGTCTTCTCCCTCCTCCGTCCTACCTTTCAACCCCTTATCCCTCCTCTCCTTGGCCTTCTCTCTCCTCTGTCCTAGCTTTTGGCCCCTTCTCCCTCCTCCGCTAGGCTCCTCCTTCTCTCGGCTACCCTTCGTCGTCCATTCTCTCCCTTCTCCTTCCTCCGCTCCCGCTCTCTTCCCCTCGTTTCCCCTTGGCCTCCCCTTTAGACTCAGCCGTAGCCCTTGTGGGGCTTGCTCCCTTAATCGCAACCCTGAAGGGCTTGTGGCAGGCCTTTAAGGCCTTTTTCCTCTTGGTCGTGGCCCTTCTAGGGCCCACAACATCCATTTCAGGGCTCCTTCCCTTGTGCCGAAGGCCTCTAAGGCCTTTTCCCTCTTGGCTGTAGGCTTATTAGGCCTCTTCCCTTCTCCTTTGGCCCTCTTCCTAGCCCTCTCTTTTCTTCATTTCATCTCTAAAACTTTTGGGACTGAATATTGGTGGGTTTTGTAGGAGAAATTTGCAGAAAATCTTGCATTTTCAGGTGGCCCATCCATTGGAAAATTTTTGGCAACTTGGGCAAGCAAATATTCAAGGCCTTGGGCCTAGGGTTTGATCTCTAAACCCTCATTTTCTCTCACTGTTTGCTACAACTCTCTGAATACATTCATAACAATGAATACATTTAAATCTAGGTGCCCTAAAAATCACATATAAATTGCCTAAATACATTATGAAATTCATGGTAAAAATTTACTAGTCATTTGGTAAATTGGGCATTGTTTCTTGGGCATAACTCTAACTGATTTCATGACTGATATCTTTGCATAAAAGTCTGATAAGATCTGATATAATCTGAAGCTACATCACAAAGGGTGCTTGTTAACTCAAAATTTCATATTGGCAATCTTGTTTTTGGCATCTAGAAATTGTTTGGTATTTCGGGGCACAAATTATTACATTGATAGCTCACTATTTTCATACTTTTCTTACTGTTGTCATAAGTGCATTAAGGTCTGATATAACACTGAATAACACATCATAAGAAGGTTGGCTATCTCATATTTTCGCTTGGCAAATCATTAGGTGTTTCATTGATCATATTTCGTTCTTACATGTTTGTCGTTTCTTGGATCTAGAGTGATTTACTTACTGCTGTCCTAAATCTATCTTAACAAGTCACATAAGTGGTTTTTCCATTGTTTCATGCTCTAAATAGTTCATTGTGGAGAAGATTATTGCTATTGAAGTCTAACATTTACTTGTCTTGTGTTAGCTCTAAGATCATTAACTTAGCACTAAAATCACTCAATAAGCACTCACATATCTAAGCTCTAATCTTGTTGGTGGTTTAAGTTACTTTGGGTATTATTTGATATTGAAGTATCTCTCTCTTTCTTAAGTATCTTGGCATCTAATTGGCATTGTTGTCTAAGGAACATTGCTAAAGGAATCATTGGATAATTGGTAAACACATAGTGTTGTTTTGACATCATATCTTAAGAAGCTTTGATAATTTTATTGTCTTTCTTGAGCATTGGCATATTGTTGATTTGGGGTAGCATCGGATGTGCTCTAGCCACAAAAATTGGTGGAGAGGCTAAGGCACATGAGATCTCCAATACCCAGAAAGGGTTTGGGTAGATTTTAAACAGTTTGGGAGATATTAAAATAATTAATATTTTTAATGGAGTCCCTAAGTCTAAACCTAGGGAAAATAAGATATTAATGTGTATTAATATAAAACTCTGTTAGAATGGTCCAAAAGTCATGAATCAAGCCAGATCTAATCTTAGCCGTTGATGAGGGACTTAATCTCGGCCGTTGATATGTCAACGAGAAAAGTATAAGAGGAGGCTTGAGGGTCACTTGGAGAGTACACCAGAGTGATCAGTCATTCTATTCTCTAGAGTGAGGTTTGCTAAGAGAGATAGAATTAGTGATCGGGAGATGCAACTGAGGGGAATTTGAGTACAAAGAGGCAGAGATAGTGCTGGGAGAGTAGCGTAGTAGCTGGGGAGAGTGACACAGAGCCAGCTAGGGCTCATGCAGGGCCACGTAGAGGCAGCCGGGAGCTGTGCAGAGCCTCAGAGAGGCCAACGTCGCTGACGCAGAGGGCCAGAGGGCTAATATAGGGCCTCCTAAGGCTGATGCAGACCCATCCGGGGTGATGCAGGGCCAGCGCTGGGCAGCGAGGGGCTGACGCAGTCCATAGAGAGGCTGACATTGGGGTTTCTGGGGTAGATTTATGCTGAGTAGCTGCTGGAAGGTTTATCCGAGGTTTCAGCTAGGACATTTGTCAGAAATTGAGAGGTATTACTGCCAAGGAAATTCTCTGTTGAGTAGGCCAGTTTCGGCACCCAGAGTGATCTCTAATATTGCTTAATAAGAAAACCCTCAGATAGTTGCATCGGTTTTCCCACATTGGGTTTTTCCGGGGACATTAGTCCAAAAATAATGGTGTCATATGGTGTGATTATTTATGTTTCCTTTAGTTGTTGATTTGTAATATGTTGAGCATGCACTAGTGTTTATTTTCAGTATTTACATTGTAAATAACTTGTTAAGTAAAGTAACAAGTAGGTAGTAATAAATCAAATACAGTGCATGGAGGGTTTCTAACTAAGTAAACTTATAAACTTTAACATGGTATCAGAGCGTGATTATAGATCACATGATGACTGAGGACATCAGTCGAGCGGAGCAATAGTAGTAGAAAACAGCTATCGCGAGGTGACAAAAGCTATTGCTAGCAGAGCAGCAACAAGGGAGTGAGCCGAGAAGAGGCAGTGCAGAGGCTAAGGAAGGCAAAAGGAGCCTCACGCAGAGCCACACAGTAGTTGGGAAGGCTGACGCAGTAAGCTAAGGAGGTTGGGTTGCTGGTGCCGGGATTGCGTAGAGCTTGGGAGCTCTCACCTTCAGGTTGCTGGGGTTTAGAAGGCTGTGGGAAGATTGCAGAGTGGAGTTGGTGAGGTATTGTAGTCAGAACAGTACTTGACAGAGCCAGGCCAAGAGGAGTTTCTATCGAGGGTTTCTAGCCGAGGAACTCGGATCAGTGGTGTGGTTGCACAAGACAATCATAGTAGGGGGCATCTTGACAGCGCCAAAAGGATTTCCAGGAGGGAAATCAGGACTCAAAGGGAGTCCAGAAGAGAACTTCCAGACGGGAAGTAGAGACTCAGAGGAGTCGAACAGAGAACTTCTAGGAGGGAAGTAGAGGAGCATCATGGCACTGCACAAAGTAAGAGACCGGGATAGATTGGACGGAGTGTCGAACTTCGTAGTCTGGAAGGCTAGAATCTTATCCGCACTTGACAGAAATCGTGTCAAGGACTTCGCCTTGAAGGTAATAACTATCCCAGTCGAGCCCAATGATAACGACAAGTACGAGGAGGCAATGGCGAGGGCCAAGAGCATCATCCTTGACGGGGTCAAGGATCATGTAACACATAGCTGAGAAGGAAATGGCATTTGACATGTGGGAGGCTCTCAAGAAATTGTACCAACATACTTCTGTGAAGAGAAGAATGCTACTTGAGAATCAGTTGAGGTCGTGTCAGATGAAGAAGGGAGAACCGATTGACACCTTCCTCAGAGGACTGAATGAGATCCGAGATCAGTTGACTGCTATAGAAGCAACACCGGATCAGGAGTTGATGGTGAGGACAATCCTGAATGCTGTCTCAGAAGACTGGGAGGTATTTGTCCAGAGTATACTGGGCAGAGGGACTCTCCCACCTTGGGACGAGATGTGGGCAGCTCTTCGCTAGGAAGAGATCAAATGATAGTCGAAGACGGGTAGCAACTGCAAGGGGATCAAAGTCAAGCAGGAGGAGGAAGATGTTTCCCTAGCATCTGAGGGGAAACGGGAAAAGCGGAATAAGAAAGATCTCTCCAAGATCAAGTGCTTCCACTATGGGGAGCTGGGTCATTATGTGACCCAGTGTCCAAGGAAGAAGAGTAAGGGAGAGTCTTCTGAGACTAAGGCAGCGCCAGCACGGGTAGAGAAGGAAGTTTTGATAGACGATGATTGTTCCATGAGCGCACACACGCCACTTCAGAAGAAGTGGGGAGACATCGAGCTATAGTCAAGCGGACTACAGGCGATGAGGGGCAGGATCCTCGAGCTACCTAGCCTCATGGATTAGACCTTGCTATGAGAGCCTCGAATAGGAGTAGCAGGACTGGTTGAGTCGGGTAGAGACGGATGCAGATGGAGCGATAGAGAGAGCTACAGTGCAGGAGTCCCGAGACAACGCGAGGCTGGCAGGCTGAAACAATGCGAGAGGCACGAGAGTGTTGCACTAGTGTAGGATGGCACAGAGAGGTGTGCAACGGTGCGAGATGCAAGGAGTTGTAGTAGCATCTCAGAGGTCAAACAGGGAGCACTTGTCAGTGACAGAGGGAGCTTCAGCAGTAGTGGGTGTCTCTAGCCCAACAGAGAGGTCAGATTGGGAGATCAGTTACTTACTTCTCAGTAACTAAGTTGCAGTGCAGTAGTGGGCAACACGATGCAACATGATGAGAGGAGGTGCAGTGCGGATGCAGTGCGGGGAGAAAGGACCAGCAACAACACGGATGCAAAGGGAGTTGTCGTATGGATGCAGCAGTGGCAATGGCAGAACCATGGGCAATAGTACAGGATGCAACAATGCAGAGGATGTTGAGCAGGGAGTCTTAGCATCAGCACAGTGACCGATGCTGGATGATCAGGATGATACTCAGTGAGGAGTATTACTAGAGCACAATCCTCGCTAAGAGTGAGTGTTGATTTGGGGTATCATCGGATGTGCTCTAGCCACAAAAATTGGTGTAGAGGCTAAGGCACATGAGATCTCCAATACCCAGAAAGGGTTTGGGCAAATTCTAAACAATTTGGGAGATATTAAAATAATTAATAT
>APFE030184516.1:194359-206561 GCA_000404065.3 Pinus taeda
TTCATGCAAGGATTACTAGAGTCTCAAGATCATTCTTTTTTATTTTCATCTTTTTAGTATTAACTTGTGAGTTTTCAAGTGATGTAACATATCACTTTCGGATTTCCCTTTTAGAAGAGAGGCTAATCTGCTGGAGTTTCAAATTTAGAGATTTAGTCAGGTAAATCTAGTGACTGCAATCTTGATGAAATCAGATGTGCATACAGCTTGCTTGAATTGCAATTAATTAACATTGAATTCTATATGTGAAACTAGGTAGAAGCACAAGCACGCTACACAACTGTCAATAGTTAATCAAGATTAGTTAGGATTACATTAGATAAGGTCAAAATTAAATAAGATTAGACCAACGCGTGGGCTTTAAATTATGTTTTTTTCGCAATACGTATTCAACATGTCGAAATACGTTAGGGCAATGTATTCTACAAACCAAATACGCGTATTTGAAATTTAGGACATGACAGAAAACGTAGAATACGTATTCAAGTTTTCATGACACGTTGAAAATCGTATTCGACACGTATTAGGGCCGTTTTCCTGTCTAATACGTAAAATACGGGACACGGGACCCTGGCGGATGTGTCCTGTGACTTAGCTCATAGCTAGTCATGCTAGCAGCAATATACTCTGCCTCAACCGTGCTTAAAGAAACATACTTCTAGTTCCTGCTCATCCAATATATCATGGCAAATCCCAAGCTAATGCAGCGCCTAGATGTGCTCTTCTTATCAATAATGATTCCAGCTTAGTCATCATCAGAGTATCCATGTAGCATCACATCTCTAGAAGTAGTGCATCATACCAAGATCCTTCATCTCGAACTCAAAGGCCAACTCCCTCTTACACTCGATCATCAGAGGCTCACTACCTATCAAGAATAGATCGTCAACATATAAAACCAAAATAGAAGGCATACCTTGGACCTCCTTGAAATAGAGGTTGAAGTCAACGTTGCTTCTCGTGAATCCAAGCTCCACCAGGTAACTATCAATGCAAACATCCCAGGCTCTAGGAGCTTGCTTCAAACCATATAATGCTTTCTTCAACCTACAAACATGAGTCTTCCTTTAACAACATCAAATGATCATCTATTCATGTCCAAAATCCTTGCTTTATTTTGCAATCATCCATCACAAATAATGATAGGTGTTGGGATCTCATCAAGACTCTCTCCCTTTGAATGGGAAGCCTCTTCAATCATCATCAATCAAGACATCACCCTGTCTATCATAATACTGCTATGCATAAACAAAAATGTCAGATCACAGAGTCAAACTATATCACGTTCTCAGACATATATACATCATAGTCATGACAAATCATCATCAACTGCTTCATTGTCGCATATGAACATGTCATCGAGCATTTATCAAAGGTTAGTGTCATATAATTAGGGCAACTGACAAGAGTATCTTTATACTTGAAGGATCATAATCACAACATTACTTTTTTATCACATTACTAAACCATTTTTTCTTTAGAATCCTAACATCATCAAGTCAGGGCATCCATTTTTGTCACATTGTCAGATTTCCTCAAAAGCTTATCAAAATTAACAAGAAGATAGTTAGAAGATCCTGAGTGTCACACTATTACCATCAAGGTTACCATGCTTATCACAAGCATTAACAATAGCATCGAGTTACCATATATCAAAATCAATGTTTCTAGCTTGCTTTATAAAATCACGAAATCCACCATTTCTAATAAAATGTAAGATACTTGCCAAATATCAAGTGCACCAATATATCACATGTACCAGAAATCAAACTCACTTGCATATGAATGCGACAGACATGTATGAGACATTTATGAAGGTGATATTCTCATCATACCTTAGGGCTTAACTTGCCATCTAATATTGCAGCTAAATCATAACCCTGAAACAAGATACTATACATACCTTATAATATTCAGATACCTTTGCAATATGCATTTTGTAATTTCCAGATGCCACTTTCAAACTTTCAAAGACTTTCATCAGGTATCTCTTTCCTTTTCCAACGCCAACTCTTCTCTTCTTGTACTAGCTCTCTTTTCCTACATCTTAGATGATCTTTAAGAAGGATCTGCTTATCACATTTCATTTGGAGGTTAGAAGTATTCAAATACTCAAATATTCATGCAAGAAGGATAAGCAATAATAAAAAAAAAGCCAAAACAAGAATAGTGTCACAAAGAAATAACATAAATCTAAAAGGTACTTATTTTTAACGAGAAGTGATCCTCTCCCTCTTGAGCCAACCTTCAATATTTCCAAACGTTTTCATTAGCAACCAGGCCTAATTAAGATTAGCCTATCTAGGGTTACACTGAATTTGTCACAAGTGTTAGAACAACTTTCTCACTGATCATGCTATGGTTTCAAGACTGTATAACTCAAGCCTTTATCATACTCCGGGGTTTCCTCCAAACCCTAACGTCATGATATCGATCAAACCCTAATAACCAAATTGCCTAAGGTTTCCTTCAAACACTAGTTTTCTTTTAGGTCTTCGCTATCTTCACTTGCTTCCGTTAATGGTGTCTTCACAAGGGTGATCTTTGATGATTTTTCTTCAACCCAACTCTAATATCATGTTAATTTTTCTTAGGGCTATATTATATTGTTCTTTGCTTTTGATAATTGCAGTTATATTTTTCAACATTACATATACATTCATCTCATACCATTATAACATCATCATCAATAACAATTATGTAAAAAGAACAATATCGTCAATAATGCAACAAAACAATAAAAGGAACATCAGAAGAAAGGCATGCACACATAGAGACACCATGATTTGGTCGGAGACCAGGGAAAAAACCCTACAAGGGGGAAAGCCTGTTCAAATTCTTCTTATTAGATTGTCATAAAATGTTTAACAGAGAGAGAGTACAATGATCCAATTCTTCATTCACAGGGATATCCAACAAAACTAATCAACCAATATCAAGAGATGAGCCCAACCACAACACTGATCAAAATCACATTTCACAAGCCTACTTTCAATTGCAAACTCTGCTGTCAACTATCAAAATCTGCAACTGATAGGGAAAAAAAAAAAAAACAGACAAACAAACAAACAAACCCCCTTAGATCCCAACTGCATGGAGCTAACCATCATGTGTGCAGCTGAACCATTCTAGCGACCAAAAAAAAAAAAAAAAAAAACAAACCACCTTAGATCCCAGCTGCATGGAGCTAACCATCATGTGCAAAAAAAAGAAACCACCTTAGATCCCAGCTGCATGGAGCTAACCATCATGTGTGCAGCTGAACCATTCTAGCGATAGGGAGAAGCCTTTCCTGTGTGCGGCTACAACCGAAATTTTCCTGTTTCAACCTTGCGGCTACAGACCAAAACCCTATTTCACACGTGCGAACTTCAGACCCTGCAATTTCAGACTTGTACGAACCAATATACGCGAATCAACTGTTAGAAAAATAGAAAGGCAGAATCTTTTTCTTTATATAGATAATTACTTGTGACTTTCTTATCTTTATGTTCTTCTTTTATCTTTTAATTCATCAAGCAATTACCAAAACACTAGTGCAAAGATCATAGACACCAGATATAGGTGGAAAGCGAGGGCAAAACCCCTATATAGGGGAAAACCTAGTCAACAAATCTTCCTTAATAACTTCCTGAGATAATCCAAGACTCTTGACGTAGACACAAACTTCCTCCACACCAAGTCAACCCTCTCTTCCTTATTGCAGATGATAAACATTCAACAACAACTTCGACCTTGCAACAACAACTTCGACCCAACAAATGGCAGCAACAGTAGCAACAAAAAAACTTCAACTTGACAAGAAAGACTTCGATCTCCTAGAGAAATCCAGAAGAGAGAGAGATAGGATAGATAGCCCAAAATTTCGATTTTCCCTTTTTCTTCCTCTTTCTCCAACTTCGCACTCTTTAGCCTTCCTTTCTTACTTCACACTTTTCCAGCTCTTTCTTTTGGATATCGAACTTGTGTGTGAGAGAGTGAATGCTCCAAATGAATTCGAACTGCTCCAATATATAGGCTTCTGGTGAGGTCGAATTACCCACTTTGAGGCCAATTTGATCTTCTTGAGGCTGACTTGGTATGGAGGTTACGGATAGCTTATTTGACTCAATATTAATTCTTTTTACAGGATTCAAAAGCCCAAGGATGGTCTCTTTAAATGGAGAATGACTCTAATGTCCTTAATGGGGACTTTGACCTAAAACATGATGACCCAAGCATGAAACCCATGCTTTAATAAGTCATAATAATAATAATAAAATTCTTTTTCATAAGTACATTACATAATGACTCAAATACATTTATAAAGACCGAACCTAGTTTCATTCTTCAATAGTCCCTCTTTACTAGGGAGGTATTCATAATAACATATATAAGTGCAAGGAAGATCTCAAAAGTCAAAACATATGAACTATGAAGTGTGTAGGGATTGCAATGCCATGGACTAGATTCCTCACTAGGGTAATCTATCCAAGGTCCTCCAATAGTTTAGGCACTCATGGTGCCATGGACTAGATTCCTGACCAGGGCAATCTATCCATGTGGGACTAGGATGGACTAAAGCTTTCAGCCTCTCTAGATACCATCAGGCTTACTTGCTAACCATCAACCCAGGGATCCATGTGCATATCCGAGGTCAGAGCTCTATGACCAATGCCACCCTGCCTACTGCGGGATCTAGACATCAACATATAGTGCTGACTTGATGTCCTCCTAGGCAACGTGTCTTACACACAAAGCCTCAACACTCCCGATTATTCCAATCGATAGCAAATCCTCCCCGATCAAACAGATCAGTAACAAATCTCTCTCGATCAAACTGATCAACATGCTATCAAATGTTCGAGAGATTTACCTGTACAAACACAACCCAATCAGTAATAAATTTCAAGTGTACATAAGTAAACACAAACCTCTGGGTTTTTTCAGACAACTTGATGTTGCTTCTCAATTTATCACAGTTGGGCTTTCAGAAGATTCCTTAATCATACAACAACCAAATCCATCTTTCCTTCTTTCAACAACAACTTAATATGCATTCTCCAATTTCTTCTTCAAGATATCCATCATGACTGTAGTATGCCCTTCCTCTCAACTTGGGAGATATACTTCTTTCTTTATTCAGGCTCCCTCTTAATTTAGGGAGATCAACTTCTTTTCTACGACATCAGAGAATCGTTCATGGCTTCCATTCTTCTTATCTGAGACATCTTGCTCATTATCATTCATATAACTTCTTTCATCATGTTGATTTACCAAATCAACTTTGCTTACAAATATCTTCAACATTTTGAAGATTATGTACCCACACAACTTAGATAGCAAGTACAACCAAATACATATATAGAAGCATGAACTTAACTATTTCAAAATCATACAATAATGGAAGCATCAAATACCTAAACTTAGTTAGGCTTACAAACAAGAAACACATACTTTTATACTTCAACTACATGCTAGGGTTTTGTCATAAACCCTGAATTTCATCATAAAGACTTGAGCACCTCAATCAAGATAACAATTTTCATTATATCTAGGGCTTCAATATTTCTTCCAGAGATATGACATACCCTACTCCAATATATTGCAAATCCTAGCAGCAATTCAAACGAATATATTTCTACAATGCATCCAACAATTTTGAATTCATATGTTAGACTTCTGCCAGGATTTAATGCGAAACCTAGATTCCACACATGAGACACTAAGCTAAAACCAATCACAACTTAATTTTAGATTTCAACAATCTTTCATAAATCTCAGATTATCACACTATCATCATATATTAGAGAATTGAACAAAACCCTAGAATTCACAAACACTATCATCTTAGAGAATCAAACTTCGACTAGGGCTTAGTTCCAAACTCTAGGACTTATGACCATCAATAATTAGGTCAACACATATATCTAGGATTCCATCATCATGAACAAGCATATAACCTGTATTAGTCAAACCCAATGACACAAATATCAATATTTTAAAGTTAAACTTGATCAGACTAGGGTTTCGATAAGACAAACATACATATAACTAGGATTTCATTCCTAGGACATTATCTAAAATAAGGGTATTGCTTATACACCCTACCAAACCCTAACGATCTAGGGTTTTAATACATAACACAACAAACCATAATTTATCAATACTTAAAAGGTTTTGGGATTTTAGACATCACCATTCAACCTTAACAAGTTAGGGTTTTTCATAATCATACCAAAACCCAAATATGACATGATCAAAAACATCAAACATCAAGAATAACATTTTCTTAGACTTTACCAATAACCCTAAGTAGGCTAGGGTTTCACACATTATAATCGACATACTCTTAAGTTAGGGTTTTACACATAACCTTTTTAGGGTTCCACAAGAATAATCAAAGATATGAGGAGGGTAGATTTATCTAATGATGAATCACCCAATCAAGAATCTTTATGATTCAAGAGAGCTAGACACAATAATGTTTGTAATGTAGAAATGAATATACCTTTATCATGAAGAAAGCAAAACTTGTAGTGTAAGGCATACCTTTTCTTTCTTAACAACCCTTGCAATTCCAATGCTTTGTCTTGTGAGGCTTTCTTCCATAAGCCTTGAGTATTCAACAAGCCTTTCCTAAACAAGGAAAATATGAATATAAATGTGATTAGTATTTAATGCAAACAAACTTAGATAAGTAAAGGAAACCAAAATGAAAAGGTGATATAGGGAGTAAGATACTTATCTTTGGAGGTTGGTGAGGGCTCCCTCCAATCTCAAGGGATATCTATAACCTTATAAAAACAATTCCAAAATGTTTTTCCAAAATATGTCAAACATGCAAATACTAGAAATAAAAAATGAAACTACTAAAGCTTAGAGAAAAGGACTTAGTAGTGTAAATCCTTTATATCTAATTCTTTGGCTTTATTCTTATTTGGAGATCATTCTTCAACAACATTAGCTTGGTCCCTGTTTCTTTTCTTATTCTTCGGATTGTCAGGACAATACTTTTATAGTGACTCATTTTATGACATTGGTAACATTCTATTTTGGACATGTCTACCTTTCTTTTTAACCCTTTTGATTTCTTGAAGTTTCCTTTCTTGTGATAAGCAGAGTGTGCATTTGAAACTCTCTTCTTCATTGTTGGTTACTAATGAGATTCTCATCTCTTCTTGGTTGTAGGCATTCCATATTTTTTCGAATGAAGGAGTTTCTTTCCAGCTGTTGAGTCATGAAGCAAAAGCCCTCCAAGTAGGTGGCAATCCCAATAATGCAGTAATCACTGGCTCTTTTTCTGGTACAACTCATCTATGGCTCGAAGGTCATCTCTAATTCTAGCTATCCTTACAAAGAAGGAAGCCACATTGTCATCTTTTGTCATTTTTGTAGTCCTTAGTTCATTTTTAAGACTTGCTACTTGACCAATGTTCTTGATAGTGAACAATTTTGATAAGGCTTCATACATTTCTTGAGCATGGTCTATGTTGGAAATGTATGGGACAAGATTGACGTTTATACCTTCTACCGTAACTGTCATAGCCAATATTTTTGACTCTCTAAACTTTACTTTATCTGCATCACTAGATTCTTCGGAAGGTTTCTTCACTTTCCCTCTGACCAAATCCAAGACTTCATTCTTTTCAAGAATGAGATCAATTCTTCCATGCCTTGTAATTTGATGCTCCTAATTTGTTCTCTCCCTTTATTGTGTTAGACATTGTCCTTGAAGGTAGTAAGCTTCTTTCCTTATAAGATCTCCGTATATGATCCCTTGCTCAACCTTTTGAGGTTTCTTAGACTCCTTTCAATAGATCCTCAAATTGCCTTTTTTTTCCTTCACTTTAGCTCTGCTACCATGTTAGAAAAACAGAAAGGAAAAAAGATTTTCTTTGTATAGATAATTACTTGTGACTTTCTCATCTTTATGTTCTTATTTTATCTTTTAGTTCATCAAGCAATTACCAAAACAATAGTGCAAAGATCATAGACACCAGATATAGACGAACAACCAGGGGAAACCTAGTCAACAACTTTTCCTTAGTAACTTCCTAAGATAATCCAAGACTCTTGACCTAGACACAAACTTCCTCCACACCAAGTCAACCCTTTCTTCCTTCTTGTAGATGATAACCCTTCAACAACAACTTCGACCTTGCAGCAGCAACTTCGACCCAACAGCTGACAACAATGACAATAGCAAAAAATCTTTGACTTGACAAGAAAGACTTTGATCTCCTAGAGGAATCCATATGAGAGAGAGATAGCTAGCCCAATATTTCGATTTTCAATTTTTCTTCCTCTTTCTCCAACTTTGCACTCCTTTATCCTTCCTTTCTTGCTTCGCACTTTTCCAACTCTTTCTTTTGGATATCGAACTTGTGTGTGAGAGAGTGAATGCTCTAAATGAATTCAAACTACTCCAATATATAGGTTTTTGGTGAGGTCGAATTACCCATTTTGAAGCGGACTTGACCTTCTTGAGACCGACTTGGTTTGGATGTTACAAATAGCTTATTTGACTCAATATTAATTCTTTTTACATAATTCAAAAGCCCAAGAAAGGTCTCTTTAAATGGACAATGACTCTAATAACTCAGAATAAATCCTAGAAGCCCTCATTGGGGACTTTGACCTAAAACATGATAATCCAAGCATGAAACCCATGCTTTAATAAGTCATAATAATAATAATAATAATAAGTACATTACATAATGACTCAAGTACATTTATGAAGATCGAACCTAGTTAAATTCTTCAACACCAACTTCAAACCTGTGCGAACCAAACCAAAGAAGAGAGAAGAAGAAGATGCTTGATGATTATCTCCAAATGAGGGTCATTTGACTTGTATTTATTGGCTTCCAAAGGTGTCCAATTTCTCTTTTGTACTGACCTGTCCTTTTGTGCACATGTGGGTTTCCATATTAAAAAATATTTTTCCTTAACCAAATTAAATTCTCCCAAGGGCTAGGAGGGGTCTTTGTTGATGAGGAAGACTGTCCAAAGGAGGGAATTTGCCCCTTAGTTGCCAAATTAACACCCTCTATTCAGTGAATGATAGATCCTACACAAGGGAGGCTTCCTTAGTAGCTTTAAGGAATCCCTGGGAAACACACAATCAAATTTAAGGACTTCAATATAACTATCCAATACCTCCACCAAGTAGGAATGTTAGCATGTTGAGGATTGGGTGGTTATTGAAGGTAAATTTTAGATTTGAGTCAATTAGGAACTTGGGTTGTTTAAAAGGCTTATCATGTCAATATATAATGCAAGATGATCTCCAAACACTGCAAACCCGTTAATTCTTTTATACCAAATATGATTTACTTTACTTCAATAATTTATTAAAAACCCAGAAAATACATATCTCAAGTATTTTTGAAATTGCTGATAAAATAAACTCACAGGAATATTAACTTTGAAACAAAATGCACCGAAAAAAATGAGGAAATCAATCACACTACAACAACAAATTTGTGCCCAACATAGTTTTCCTTCATATTAAATTTCTCAAGAAGGGTGTAGACCCTCAAAGAATAAATGGAAAAATACCATTGCTAGGAACTTGGAACTCTACCTCGTTGGGAAAATTTGGCCTTAAGGAAATCAACCCCTGCAAATTGGCACTAATTAAGAAACTTGACCTCTAGAAAATTTAGCCTCCGTCGCTAGTGATTTGGTCCCTCTTGTTTCCCTTCTACATCCCCTGTGCACTTGAGAAATTTGGCCTTTGGATATCTCGACCCTCCTCTAGTAATTTGGCCCTCCTCTTCAACTGACTCAACCTCTCTCTTTCCCAGCTTCGGCTTCCTTGAAATTTCTCCCAAAATTCCCTAATGCAATTCTCCTCAGTTCTGTTTAGTTTAATTGAGCCTCTTGCTCTTGAGAAAATCCCTTCGTCAACAATTGTGTATTTTCATCTCTCCCTTAGGCTTCTTTTATAATTTCATTATGCCAAAATCCCTAACCCTAATCTCCTAAGTGATCAATGGCTAGGATTAAATCCTAAGTCTCACTTGAGATCAATGGTTGAGATTATATCTAAGTCACTTGAATAATTTTACTATTTACCCTTAGAACTTTGGCCTAATAGTCCACAATAATTAATTAAATTAATTATTGTACTTTTCCTAAGTTATCCTTAGGAAAGAAATCATAAAATCACTTACTCCAAGCAAGCACCTAAAGAGGAAAACAAATATCTTCTACATGCTAAGACACCAAGCCAATGTAGAATGTTAGTTTTTGAGGTAGCAGCAGATAGTTGTTCTAGTCTCTATGGTCTTTAGGAGGATAAGGAACACGAGATCTCCAAAACCTTGAAAAGGTTTCATTAGAAAAGCCTTAGAAACACCTCAATTAGTTTAATTAGCCAATAATTAAATATTTCCTAAGTCTAACTTAGGAAAACTGGTTAATTAAATCATATTAATTGAGGGAGGTCGATTTTGCTCTAGAAACTTTTGGAAAAGTGAATTGATGGAGTCAAAATTATCATGCTTGAAATTCAGAGAGGCAAAAATATTTTCTTATGTTGACAATTACTTGTGTTATTCTTGTATTCTTATTATCTTCTTCATGTTCTTCTTTTATCTTATTTTCATCAAGCAATCATCAAATCAAAACATGAAGATCAATGACATCAGATGTAGGCACTTGACCATGGCTAAAACCCCTCTCTAGGGGAAAACCCAATGAAATTCTTCCACTAATCAAATTGAGATAGACCAAGATCTTAGACCTGACCAAAAGACCTTCCTCCTCCACCAAGTCAGCCTTCCAATACGATTCAACAAACTTCAATAGTCTCTTCTAGTCCAACAGCTACAACCCAACAACAAACAAGAATTTCGGCCCCAACAACTCCAAAATTTTAGCCCAACTACAGTATTGCAATTTCGGCCCTTCCAGCAACCCAACAACTTCGCACGTGTGAGAGAGAGAGAAAACTTCGCCTTTTTATGCTTGGCAAAGACCTTCTTCATCTTCTCTAGGGTTTCCTTCCTCTTCCTTGAATTTTACACCTTTTTCTGTTGGCATTATGATTCTGGTTTGGCTCTATGGTACAGGTGTTGTACTTGATGGCAACTCACTCTTGTGGCAGATCTCAGTTCAGGCACTCAAAATCATGGAAAAAGAGATACTCGCAGGTGATCCTATGAGAAGCTGTGGACCCGCAGGTACGCCGACCAAGATGTGCGGACATACACGCAGGTGCTCCGATCAGAAGGTGCGGACCCCAGTTTCACTCTCTCCAATGCAGAAAAGCGCGTGCACGTGGGAATCTTTATGAATGGTCCATGGTATTTAGCCCGACATATTTGATCCTATGGTTTTGGTCCGTGGTTTTGCATCTAAAAATATTGATCCAAGGTATTGGGTTCATGGTATTGTGTTATTATGGTTTTGGATCGTGGTATTGTGAAAAGCTTGCCTATAAAAAAGAAAGGAGATCTCTTGGCCACACACTTGTGAAATTTGAATATCTTAAGATCTGAAATTTTGGGTGATTGGTTTTTAAAAAGCTAGATCTAAATCAAGAAGAAAACTTAAGGCGAATCTATTGATAGGTCGTGATCTCTCGGGCGCATGAACAGATCTGTGGATCTGACTGACTGTGGCACATTGGAGGACTGTTAATTTGGCCCTAATCAGAAGTTCACAGGCGATCCACGGCATAAGAGCGGGGTTACGCAGAGCAGGAGAAAGCGCAGTGCAGGGGTACACAGCGCAAAAGAAGGCGCAGTGCGGGGTACGCAGCGAAGAAGAAGGTGCAGTGCGTGGGGTATGCAGAGAAGCAGAAGCCACAGTGCGAGGTACGCAGCACAGAAGAAGACACAGTGCGGAGGTACGCTGTCAGACAGACAGTGCAGGTGCGGATTTGAGCAGAAGTACGCAGAGCGCAAGAAAGATCAGGTGCAGATCTGCGCAGTTTAGACACAGAAGAGCTGTGGATATCCGCAGGTTTATATTGGTCAAGTTGCGAACTTTTCTTTGAAGTATTTGTTGGTTGCCTTTTATCTATTTGCTGCAGAGTTTTGGGTTTAGTTTACTGGTATTGCTTTTTTGTTTACAACATTCTGAGAAATTGGGTGATTCATTGGTTGATTGTATAAGGAATTTGGTTGATTCATATGTACTTGTTGATTATTTGATGTCCATGGATCCAGTTTGAAAATTCATGAAACGTGGTCCTTAAAGAAGTAAAAAG
>APFE030184521.1:0-20518 GCA_000404065.3 Pinus taeda
GTTGACTCAAAGTATTCCTGCAAAACATATGTCCGGACAGGTGTTCACTAAGAACATCAAAGCTCCTATGAGTTGACGATACTCAGTAGGATTGGCCAAGATAGGCCCTGCAGCGCTGCCACTCAACTTCTTAAAGTTGAGTTCCATTGGTGTCGACACGGACTTACAGTCCACCATCCCAAATCTTTCCAAAAGCTTCACAATATATTTTCCTTGAGAAAGGAAAATCTCTCCAGGTCTCTGCCAGACCTCCAGGCCTAGGAAATAGTGCATCAGTCCTGGGTCTTTCATCTCGAACTCAGCAGCAAGCTCCCTTTTACATTGATGAATGAGAGGGTCATCATCTGTCAGGAAGAGGTCGTCCACATACAGCACTAGAATGAGAGGCTTTCCTTCCACAACCTTGAAGTAAAGGTTTGGATCAGCATTGCTTCGAGTGAAGCCCAGCTTCATCAAGTAACTATCCATCCCCTCATACCAAGCTCTGGGTGCTTGCTTTAACCCATAGAGGGCTTTCTTCAACCTGCAGACATAAGTGTCTCGATCTTGAACTTCAAATCCCAGAGGTTGTTCTACATACACCTCTTCCTTTATTGCACCATGCAGAAAAGCGGTCTTGACATCCATTTGATGAAGACTCCATCCTTGCATAGCAGCAAGGGCTATGATGGATCGGATGGTGGTATATCGTGCCACAGGTGCAAATATATCGTCATAGTCAATTCCTTCGTAGCCCATGCGTAGCATCCTTCCAGACTTGATGCTTGATGGCTTCCTCAAAAGATCCAGGTTCAGATTGTACAATAGTACTCATGGCAGCTAGATACTCTTGGTATCTACAAGGCTTCTTGCTTTCTCGGAATGTCCCCCTTGGGGCAGCATGACCCTCAGCATCTTCGAGGGTGTCCCTGAGCCATGATGGCCTCTTTCCTAGAGAAGGGGGAGGATCAATAGGGTCCATTGGCCCTTCAACATCAGGCATAGTCTCATCCTGGGGTTCTTTCAGATTTCCAGGTCTTTCTTCATGATTTTCTTCAGATCTAGGAAGATCTACTACTTTCTTCAGGGAAGCATCTTCGTCAAAAGTGACATCATGGCTTATCTCTACTTCCCTTTGACCAGGTACATAGACTCTATATGCCTTAGAAGTCTTCACTGTAGCCCACAAACATTCCTTTCTTCCCAGTAGCATCCAGCTTACTTCTCTTTTCTTTCGGCACATGAAAATAGACAGGACATCCAAAAATTCTAAAATGTGAGACATCAGGTTTCTTACCAGAAAAAACCTCTTCGGGAGTTTTGGAGTCCAAAGCGGAATGAGGGCATCGGTTTTGAATGTACACAGCAGTATTTGCAGCTTCTCCCCACAGAAACTTTGGTAGACCCTGGTCACATAGCATGGCACGGGCAGCTTCTACCATTCTGCTCAGGAGTATATGCAGTGGTAGTCTCCCTCTTAATGCCAGCTTCTCTGAAAAAGTCTTTGAACTCATTTGACTCATATTTAGTGCCATTGTCAGTCCTCAAAATCTTGATCTTCTTTCCGGTCATATTTTCCACCAAGGCTTTGAAGGTACGGAACCACATGAAAGCCTCATCCTTCTTCTTCAAGAAGTATATCCAGGTTTTGCGAGAGAAGTCATCAGAAAATGTCATATAGTAAGAACATCCCCCCAGGGATGTTACAGGCAACATACCGGAAAGATCAGAATGGACCAGTTGCAATATCTCAGATGTCTTTGTGACACTTGAGGGGAAAGGTCCCCTTGTATGTTTTCCTTCAGCACAACCCTTCATGATTATTTCCAAAATCAGGCATCCCTGTCACAACCTTCCTTGCTTCGGGAAGGGCCTTGTAATGAAGGTGTCCAAATCTTCGGTGCCATAGTTCGGTTTGACGGATAGTATCACAAGTCATAGCTCCCAATGGACTCCCTCCAACCTGGTAGAGTGTACCAACTCTAAAACCAATTGAGATAGCTTCCTTGAAGCTCTTCTTCCACATGAGTACCTTTCCATCAGAGAAAGTTACATTGAATCCTTTGTTTTCCATGGCAGATACAGACACAAGGTTCTTCTTCAATTTGGGTACATAGAGTACATCTTGTAGACGGAGGACTTGTCCTTGAGACAAGTGGAGGGTCACAGTCCCGGTCCTTTTCACAGGATAAGTGGCATTATCCCCAAGGATAATTTCTAGATTAGTATCCCTTTCAACCATGTCAGAAAGTGCTTCCTTGAATCCGGTGATGTGTCTTGAGGCACCACTATCGATTAGCCAGACATCCATAGTGTCGGGCGTAGATGCAGCTGAGAGAGCAGATACTAGAATATACTCATTTCTTTTATCAACAACATTAGACTCCTCATACCTGGTATTTCTGGTCTTTTTAGAAGGTTGATTGTTTCCTCCAAAGTGAGCCTTCCTCTTTCCTTTGGATTTGTCATTTCTTCGATTCCCATTCCTTCGGTTGTTGTTGTTATCGTCACTATCGGGAGAATCCTTCTTGAAGGGGCATTCTCTAGCATAGTGTCCAGTCCTATGGCAGGTGAAACATTTACCCTTCTTCTCTTGAGTCTTAGTCCTTCCTTTGTCCTAAGAACCACCAGAGTTCTTCTTTCGGGAATGAGCAACATAGGTAGCATTTCTTTCATTATCAAATTCCTTCATCCTTGATTCTTCTTGCATACATCTAGACAGAAGCTCATCAAAGTTAGGAATGGTATTATTGTTGAGAATGGTAGTTGTGAATACTTGCCATTCATATGGAAGTCCTCCAAGTGCGGTGAGAACCATCTCACGATCATCTATTGTCTCCCCAATAGCTAGCAGATTGTTCCTGGTTTCGGTCAACTTCATAAAGAAAGTTTTAATAGACTCGTCTCGGCCCTTCTTCATATTCTTCAACTTGTTCTTGAGGAATAGAACTTGGTTCACATTGTTTACTTGGAACATAAGTATCAGTTTGTCATACATCTCCTTGGATGTGCCTAGTTCAGATATGTAGGCAACCAGACTCTTATTTATGGATTCCCTGATCAGCAACTTTGCTTTGATTTCTCCCTTCTTATACTTGGTTCTAACAGCAGCAAAGGCATTTGATGGAGGTTCTTGAATCTTCCCTGTCACATGATCTAGGAGATCATGATCTTCCAATTTGAGATCTAATAACATCTTCCAGGCATGGAACTCATCACTTCCAGTCAGCTTGTCATTCTTCCTGAATTCAAGACTAGTGGAACCCATTTCCTTCGATGATGATTGCTATAGATAGAGTTTGTCTTCACCTCAGCTCTGATACCATGTAAAGTTTTGTAGATGTTCTATGCTAAGATCAATTTTACTTTTCTCACAGCAATCATACAAGTAGTTAAGCAAAATGCAGATAGAACATATAAGCAGATCTTACAGAAGACAAATCAGAAACAGGAAAAATGTGTGTGTTCGTTTCGGCGGTCAACAGGATGCTTCAACCAACAAAGTCTCCTTTGGTCAGCCAGCCCAGCATGTGTCACAACAACCCTCCAACCAGTAGATGAGTCAACCCAAGTCAATTCTACAAAAGTCAACGCTGTCCTGAAAAGTCAACGCAGGGGCATCAAGCTAAAAGTCAACGCAGCAGCAAAACGGTCAACCCTTTGACCTCGATTTTTGTGCCAGGTAGTACGGCCTTCAAAAATCGAACCTTCCACAAGTTTTCAGCTTGATTGGACCAAGCGTTGACCAAAGTCAACGCTGGTCAAACTTGCGAAACCCTAGCAGCAGAAAATCGTACTACAGCTCAGCCGTACGGTCTGTCCTCTTCGTCCTTCCCACGTGTGGCTGAAATTCGTCCTCCAGGTAGCTCGTACTCTTTAGGATGAGAGAGGAAGATGTGAGTTGTGTTGTGATGAAATTCTCTCCAACTTTTCCTGTATTTATATCCATCAATGAGGGTGTGTGACACATCTGTTGGGCATGTGAGCCTACATTACAAAACTGGCTGACCTTGCACATATAATTTATTAAGAATAATAAATTCAAAATATAAGTTCTGCTCATCGGATTAAGACTATTTTTATATGGATTTTACATCTCTCAGAAAGAGGAATCCAACAAAAATATTAGCTTCTTAATCTGAGTATCAGAACATGGAGTTTGGACCTAGTTGTCCAAATTTAACACTTATTCAAGTATGATGATATTCTTGATTGTTGTAACATTTACACAATAGCACAAGGCAATGATGCAAATGACTTATAAATAAATAATGTAGAAATAAAACGTAGACATCATGATATCAGTTTCACAAGTTACTTCCTTAGATAAGTTACTATTAAATCTTCAATTCAATAGATCATGAGAAGGCCATCGAATAGGTTGAGCAAAAGACACTTTTCATTGCAGAGGTGTAGAAATTACACAATGCATTTTAACAATACTTCCCCCCCCCCCGCCAAGGCTTTCAAAGAACTCAATTATTTATACAAAATGTTAGTATGTACACTAAGTGAAGGAACTGGATAGCCAACGTAAGAGAATCATACAACTCATCCTTTTGAAATTCTTTCGAGAATTTGGTATTTGGTTAACAAATGTTGACTTAGATTAGCCGGGAGTCATTAGCATGTGAGGTTTCCTCCTTAATCACTCACCCACTTGCCTACGTCATCTTCTTTTGTGAGAAACTTGTGCTGACAGTACAGTTGGACCGTTGCACAAAGAGCTCGCATAATATTTCAGAGTTGCAACAACGAGAGTTTTGGCAATAAGGAAAAATGTAGGGAATTCAACAACATAATAGAAACTCAAAATTAGCAGCTTCATTGGGTCATAGGTAATTTGCGGCATCCTTATCTCTGCAAGCGGCAACGCTAGAGTTGCAACAATGATGATTGCCATCAGAGTTGTAGCAATTGCGCACTATATTCAAAGTTGTATTGCTTATAGGGAGTTGAAATGTTTGGAATGTAGTGGCGACACCTGTAGGAAGTTGTGTTGCTAGAAATGGAGTTGCAATACCGGTTGTGGGATTTGCAACCACTGACTCTCACTTTTGTTTGACCATGTTAGTATGAAATATGGCGGTTTCACATCGTAAGGCATAAGAAGAAGTGAAAGTGGTGTAAAAAGAGATTATTCATACCTTCACTAAAAATGTGGTAATCATGGATCCAAAAGGCACTAAGAAGGGATGAAGAGTGGAAAAATGATAGAAAAAAATATTGAATGGGCATTGAAAGTATGCCAATTTAGGCACGCTTCAACTAAAATACCCTTATAGGTGAATATAGGGAAGCCTCTACTATTGTGAGACTCCACTAAATAGCAGGAGGAAGATTATTGAGGTGATAATGGTTGTCCTTCATCATTGTTGCTACAGGGTTTTACGCTCACCTTGTGAGTCCCCTCATAAGGCTTGCCAAATTTTGTGGCAACAATCCCTAATGATTGGCGATTTCACATGATTTTGAGTAAGGTTATGTTAAGTGGTATTATTATATCAAACATGGCCTCTTGAGAGTTGACTATCTCACTCTATTCAACAATATTCCAAAGGTTGTTTTACCCATTGTTTTGGGTATTTATTTCCTTTTCATTTTGGTTTTGGTTGAAGATGGTAACACATTAGAAATTTAAATAGAAAAAATGTTAATGCATTAGAAGCTTGTTGCTTAGAAACTTACATGTCTCATTGCAAGGTCATCACAATGTACTAAGCTTGAGTGTAGCTTGAAAGAGTTGCAATTACGACCTATGCAACTACTTTCCTCTTTTAAGGTTGAGACGAACCCAACAAAAAGGAGGCTTCCCTAGTAGTAGTTAGGGTCCCTAGATTTCATCTCCATTCTTTGGGCTTGTGGTCATTAGTTCATTAGGATTGGAAAAGGGAAATCTTCGAAAGAGGATGGACATAAGCAAAGTATTTCATGGAAGTAGAAGTATCTTTCGTGTTTGATATGCGGAGAAGATCAGAGGGAAAAGATTATGTCCATTGAGGTAGAAGTTGATTGTGATGTAGGAGACAGAGAAATCTTTTGTGGGAGTGAGGTAGGTTTTGAGTGCAACTTGTTAAAAAGTGACCAATCTAAAACATGATCAGAGCATATATCGATTGAACTATGTAAGTGTAGATTTTGTTGGAAGTTAGTAGGTTTCTTTTGTGGATAGCAGTGCTACTCACAACTTCATGAGGGAGGATGTAGCAAGTAGATTTGGATTGCAAATTGTTCCGGTCCATATTTCCTTCAAAGCAGGGAACTACGAGGATAGAAGAGTTGTCAAATTAGTTAGGGACGTTCTGGTGCAGATTGAATGTTGGAGTCAGAAGCTTGACTTCACCATCAATCAATTGGATGACTATGAGATTATAAAGGGATAGGAATTTTTGATTGGAAAGAGAGTTGTACGAGCCATTTCACATGGAGGTGCTAGGATGATAGTTGTCCCTGTGGCAGAGAGATAGCTTGATGATGAGATTCTTAGGAGGCTGAATTGTGTGGAGTCTATCCTTTTACAATAGACCAGGATGATGACTAATTTGGTAGAGAGGGTTTTGAGTGTTGTTGAGAGACCTCAGATGGTTGATACTGAGAGATCACCACTAGAGTTTGATGAGGTTGATGACATTTATAATGTTGAGGGAGAATTGATTAAGGATGGAGTCAAGAGGATATCATCTGCAGTTTGGGATGAGGTTCAAAATGATGAGCCTTAGTATGAACGAGCTAGTGCGGAGTTTAAGAAGTCGAGGTAGACTATAGAGTTAGATATATGGCCTCATGATCTAGAGTTGGAGAGATTGATTAAGGAGAGTGAGGTTAGGATAGGTTCATATCCCCCATTATTGAGATATGCTGCAGACAGATATGGAGGGTTCATTCCATGAGGCAGACAACCATTTATAATATTAGATAGAGCATATTCAAGAGATTAGGGTACATCTTCAGGAGGTTGAGCTGGATATGGAGTGTGGAGTGGTAGTCCTTGACACCCCACTTCATTTTCTCTGTGAGCTCTTGGAGATGGGCTCGTCATTAGTTGCTTAGGGTGGCGAGTCCAAAGATATGTGGAGAGTCTAGCAAAGGTACTTCCTGATGAGCAAATTCGAAATGGTGGATTTTATGTGTAGAGATGTTTGGGATGACATCGGGATGTGACGTGCTTGCACTTGTTTGGGTGGCATGAGTTCTTTTGGAGTTGGCGCTATGATCAGATTAGCTACCTGATTCGCTGATGACACAAGGGGATCCAACGCATGCCATTCTTACGAGAGAATTCACATGTTCACATTATTGAGGCAGTGTTAGCAGATTAACATTCTTCACATGATTTGTGCAGTTTGATAGGAGGTTGTTCGATAGCATGGGATCTTATTTTGATGGGCAATGTTTTTGAGGATGCAACATCTTGGTGATAGATGGATTTCTAGGGGGTTTATTGTTGAGGATGACAAGATCTTTGAAGTGGGGGAGAATGTTAGGCCCTTACGGTTGAGTGCCCATAAGCACCACGAGTTGGGTGTGTTGTGTCGCAAGACTAGATAGGAATCACACCATTTGTGTTGATTGTGCGATATTTTGGGGTTTCTTAATCGAATGAATCGAGATGGTCGAGATAAGCGCGCTCGTGATCAAGTTAGATGGTTGAGACAAAAGTGCCAGAGTGCAACGACTTGAGTGGGGATGAGTTGGCTGAAGTGTTGAGTGCTAGCCGAAATTTGAGGTTTCTCGTATGATGGATCACATCAGTTAGGTCATGTTGATCGAGGCCACACATCACCATATTGGTGATTTCACCATGCATTGGGTCTAATTCATGAGAAAGGAGGTCGGAAACAATAATTTTTGAGTCAACTGGAGTCAACTGGTGAGATGTGAAGGGTTGTCCAACCAAAGAGACATGTCAGTTGGATGAGACAAATCCCTTTGTGTGGCCATATGATTTATATATACCGAGAGTCGTGTAACAGAGTTGGAAGGCAAGAGACAAGCTTCGGGAGGCAAGTTTACAAGGAAAGGCAAGGCGCGAAGCAATCTGCAACTGTTGGAATGATTGTTGTAAATGATAAATGAATTCAACTTCTATTAAGAATGATGTACATATAAATACAACATACAAACCGTTGGATTCAACTTCCAATGTTTCTTGGACATGCAGTAACCGTCCACCAGAACCCTAATGGTTTAGGTGTCTAACATTCGCAAGCTTAATTTGAAGGGGTTTTAATCACTGCAAGAATAAACTTAAAGTGCAAAAATGCATGGCATCCAATGGCGGAATGAGCTCTCTGAAATGGTGTTTTTTAAGGATTATTACAAGTCAAAAGGGAGAATTTGAGGTCTCCATCAGTGGTGGTTTAAGGTCGATCACCAACTCTAGAACTAAGGCTCAAAGAAGTTCCTGGAACTATTCCAAATATTGATAGAAGATGAAGTCTTCTACTAGTGGAAGTGCTCCTTGATAATGGTTTGAATATGATTACAAATTGTGTAGTAGAAACCAAAGTCCTCTGTTGGTAGTGGTTTAAGGATAACTAGCAACCAAAAATCATGTTTATATAAATTTGTCTCCGGCTCAATTGGAGCTATTGCGACTTCATCAATTGACGAGATTTCTAAACCTCTCTAGGGACGAATGCTTAAAAGGTTGCAATAGCTTATGGTACAAATCTTCACATACGAAGAGACATTTGGCTTATATTAGCAAAAAGTCTACCTAGTAATATACAACTAGTGATGATTTAGTAATTTACAGACATTGGATTGACACTTTGCACACTGCAATATATAAATTGATTAAATTATCTGGTAAAGAATATTATGAAGACAATATACTTACAAGACCACCAAAAATCTTCAACCATTTGAGAAACGAAGGGAGCAATGTTCCGCAAATGATGTCAACTTAACATATGAATATATACTCAGCCATGGTGAGCCTCAACCTCAACAACACCAGCAAGGTGTCCATGACAGTCTCTTTCGAGGCCTTCAGGTCATCCTTACCACCTCCTAGTGGATCCTTAATGAAAAAACATTGGCTTACATGAAGCAACTCTTGGATTTATTTCAGCAATGCACGTGCCCTTTCTGGTCAATCTATACCAATATTTTAGCTTCAAGTGAAACTTGCAATGTCCCTTTGGACTATGCTCTCTTCTGACCCAGCGATGGCGTGGTCGATTCCAAGACCAACATACACTACGACAAAGTTTTTCTACGCCCATATTGACGTTGAGTAGTATTTTAATTCTATTAAATGACTATCATATCTACCACAATTCCATACCACTGTTGGAAATTAGTTCAACTTCTAAGAATGATGTACATATAAATGCAACATACAAACCGTTGGTTTCAAGTTCCACGGTTTCATGGACATGCAGTGATTGTCCACCATAATCCTAACAAATTAGGTGTCTAACAGCAACTCCGAAGCTCGCCGCAAGTCTGAGCCACGAAGTATGGCAGAATTGAATTTGAGGTTTAGTCTATCCTCACGGGTAAAGTAGAGAAACAAACTTAACCGACCAAATGTCGAGAGGAAGTTCTATGCACGAGTTGGATGATGATTGTAGCTAAGGGTTTGGAATTCTGATTTTAGCGGTAGGTGAAGATGTTTAGACCTCATTTTGAGATAGCCATATGCCACACTCTGAAGTCCCTTTAGCAACCAAAGGTGCGAACCCATGTTTGGATTGAGTAGGCTGTTTTGAATGTAGATTTTAGGGCTTCATTTAGGATTAAATAAAGAGATATTTTGGATATTTGGAACCATTGTAATGCATTTGTGAAACGTTTATGATAACATTTGTGGGTTTACTGATGGCCCATTTTTCGATATCTTGGTGTACTTCTTTATGAGCATTATTGTATTTGTGTGAATGTGACATAATATTGTATCATGACAATAATAATGTGATGACAATAATAATGTGATGATTGGACTCTTACACACGAGAGGGAATGTTAATTGAAGTTTGATCATTATACTTGTGTTTTGATTACATGATGGATTCCACGAACATAATATATCTAACATGTGAATAGAAGTGCAATAAGTGTAATCTGGGAGACAAATACTCGTAAGTTGGTCACTACAACTGCCAGGAACCCCATCGATGCCTCGTGCTCAGAGGGTCTCGACACGCTTTAACTTGAGGAACGCTCTGGGGACATTACATAGTCAAAGCCTTTAAAAATGATGAAAAAGCTGCCCCAAAGGGGTGGAAAGAGTAGGATGAGAGAAGGGTTAACCCTTGTCTCCATGATTGCTCCCTTTTTTCATCTATACATTAAGGATGATGGACGTCCATCAACTGGTTGCATGGCCATGGCACCTTTCCTTGAAGACCTTCCCCTCCATACCCATTATAATCACAAGCACCTATGGATTGAAGGGTTGACCTAGGACATGTCATCTCCCCTTAGGGGCTGGAAAGAACCAATAGGGTTGATTATCTAGCCATCCTTAATAAAATTAGGGAACACTTTTATGGGGCTTATTCTTGTGAGATATTTGAAGGTGATCTCAATTTCAGTTGTTATTACGCCCTTAACAATTAAGTGTGGTCCACTATGATGCATCTATGATCATTGTCCCTAGTGATTGGTGCAATTAGTTGTGTATCTTGAGGTTGTAGTAATCTAAATGTTACCAAAGTACAAGATAAGGACGCTTTCACATGTCACTTATCTAATCAAACACACCACACCTTGCAGGAAATGAAGCACTCTTTGCAAGAAAGTAAATCACAAGGAAGGTGAATCACAATTACATGAAAGTAAACACACTGATAGAGTAAAAAAAATCGCTGCTAGAGATAACCTGTTCAAGTATGATGATATTCTTGATTGTTGTAACATTTATGCAATAACACATGCTTATTATGAAAATGTGATAAATAAATTATTTTGAAATAAAGCGTATAAATCAAGAAATCAGATTCACACAACTCTTGATCTATAAACTACTACCGTGTTGAAAATTAAGCAGAAATAAGCTACAGGCGACTTACAACAAGCAAAATTCCTAGAAATACAAATCTGCATGACATTAATTAGACAATCAATTACCCATGAAGCTAATGCCTGAAATGTATAACTTGGAGTTGTAGCAATAATTAGTCAATAGAAATGTGGCATAAGAGTGTTATTGTAGCAGAAGGAAAATGATGGAGTTGCAGCAAGAGTGATTAAGTACAAATTAATATAATTATAGATACAAAATATTAGCTAGTGATACAAGCAGTACCGGGCTAAGAAGGGGGCTCTACCTCCTTAGACAAGGTAATATTAAATATTCAATTCAATATATCACGAGAACACCATCGAATAATTGGAGCAAAAGACACTTTTCATTGTAGGAATGTAGAAATTACGCAATGCGTTTTGACAATACTTTTTTCTTTCCCCCCTAGGCTTTGAAGTAATTCAGGTATTTATACAAAATGTTAGCATATAAATTGAGTTAAAGATTGGATAGCCAACCTAAGAGAATCAGGCGGTTCATCCTTCTAAAACTCTTTCTTGAATTTGGTATTTGGTTAACAAATGTCGACTCAGATTAGTTGGGAGTTGTTAGTATGTGAGTTGTCCTCCTTAATTGCTGACCCACTTGCTTATGTCGTCTTCTATCGTAGGAAACTTGTCTTGACTGTACAGTTGAACCATTTCATAAAGAGTTGGCATGATATGTCGAAGTTTCAACAACGAGATTTATGGCAACAAGAGTTGCAATAAGGAAAAATGTAGAGAATTGTGGAACAAGGTGGCGACGCAAGCACTGTAGCATCTTCATTGATCATAGGTAAGTTTCAGCATCATTATCTTTGTAAGTGGCAACAATGATGATTATGATTAAAGTTGCAACAACTGCGCACTATATCCAAAGTTGTAGCTTCTATAGGAAGTTGCAACAACTGTGAACTATATCCAGAGTTGTAGCGGCTATAGGGAGTTGCGACACTTGGAATGGAGTGGCGACACTTGCACATGAGAGGAATGCTAGTTGAGTATTGGGTATTATACTTGTGTTTTGATTACATGTTGGATTCCACACACGTAATATATCTAACATGTGAATAAAAGTGCTAGAAGTGTAATCTGGGAGACAAATACTTGTAAGTTGGTCATTGCAACTCCAAGGAACCTCACCGGCGTTGCACACTTAGAGGGGCTTGATGTGCCTGTACTCCAGGAGCGCTTTTGGGGCATTACATTGTCAAAGCTTTAGAAAAAGAAGAAAAAGTTTCCTTAGAGGCGTGGAAAGAGTAGGATGAGGGATGGGTTAACTCATGCCTCCATGATTGCTCCCTCTTTACATTTATACACTAAGGATGATGGACGTCTATCAACTAGCCGCATGGCCGATGCACCTTGCCTTGAAGTCCTTCCCCTCCATTGTCATTATAATAGGGCTGATTATCTAGCCACCCTTAATAGAATTAGGGAATCATTGTTGGAAATGAATTCAACTTCTAACAAAATGAGGTACATATAAATACAATATACAAACCGTTGGATTCAACTTCCAAGGTTTCTTGGACATGTAGTAATCGTCCACTAGAACCGTAATGGTTTAGGTGTCTAACATTCCCAACCTTAATCTAAAGGGGTTTTAATCACTGCAAGAGTAGACCTAAAGTGCAAAAATTGCATTGCATCCAATGGCGGAATGAGCTCTCTGAAATGGTGTTTTTTTAAGGATGATTACAAACCAAATGGGAGAATTTGAGGTCTCTATCGTTAGTGGTTTAAGGTCGATTACCAACTCTGGAACTAAGGCTCAAAGAAGTTCCTGGAACTATTCCAAATATTAATAGAAGATGAGGTCTTCTACTAGTGGAAGTCCTCCTTGATAATGGTTTGAATATGACCAGAAACTGTGTAACATAAACCAAAGTCTTCTATCAGTGGTGGTTTAAGGATGGCCACCAACCAAAAAACATTCTCATATAAATCTGTCTCTGGCTATGAACTTGAATCTGGCCAACTCTAGCTCTAGGCTCTCACGACAAGCTCTGGTTTTGGCTATGGCTCAAGCTCTCTTGATAAACCTTCGAAGTTAGTATGTGACCATCGATTCCTCCCCTGTCAGATACAAGCTGAGAAGATGAAGAAATATTCACTGCAAGACAAGTCAATACTCGAGAACAAATTTTGTGGTATGACACGTATATCTTCTTGGCTATTGAAGGCTATTGCCAAGAAGCAATCCATCCAAGGTGACTCTTTGTTCTTGTACGACTCTTGTTTTTGGAACATCAGTTTGAATGATGAGGGTGCTTACCATAATTCTCACAAGGGTGAAGATCAAAACACTAATCTTTCACCTAGAAAACTCTATCACAATGTTTGCATCTAATAATTTGTAGTGCTTGTGGAACAGGAGCAAGTGAAGATGAACCATCCTGAAGAAACTTAGCACTATGAAACTGGATGGGCTTGGAATAATCTGGGATATGAAAGGACACAACCTTTTCATATACAAGACCTGTTGTTTTCCTGTTGTTAACAACTTCTTCCCAAGGTCTAATGATGGGATGTAAAGTGCAGGTTGAACCTCTGCATCTTTATGCAAATTTGGAATGACCTCACGAAACTGATAATCTTTAACTATTGATGAGAGTCAGATTCAAAAAGGGAGTTGTTCTAAACATGAACCAATTCAGAATCACGACTCTTCTCTTGTAGTTCATTTTGCTAGAATTGAGATTCGAGTTGCAAAAACTCTATCTTGTCTTGTTTATTTTGTAGATAAGTTTGAATGTTAGAGAGAGTGTCCTTGTTGATTTGGATTGTGTTATGAACATTACATAGTATCATAGTGTTCAGTAACTCTAATATGTTAGTAATTCGAGCCATTTTACAATAACTCAGGCTCAGAAATATAAGGGTGTCGGATTCAACCAAAAATGCACCCACTTACAAAGTCAACCAATAAATTTTTTTCGCTAAATGAAATTCATGTGAATTTAGATGTATTTGAAGTTTAGCGTCAATGAAATCATTCCATCCATGCTCAAACTATCATTGTGAAGACTAACTAGAATGTACATCAACCAATGATATTTTAAAACTAATGAAACTCTAGAGGAATTTAACCATTGACATATTCTAGGCAGTAACCACCGATAGAAGCCCATATTGTCCTCGATTAACTTGTTACATTTGCCACACATCTCATGAGCTTCGGTATTTTGGGACAATCCTCGATTCATATTTTATATTTGCCATGCATCTCATGAGATTCAGAGTTTTGGGGTGGCAGCGAATCAAGTTGGAGCGTCCACATGTGTAGAGCTCCCACACAATACGGCCTTCATGTTCCCTGCTTTGGTTATTAAACTCGACTATGCTCTCTTTGAGCCCATGGCTACGATTGCGCTAGAAAAATATCACAACTACAACTTGTTAGATGGAAACAACAAGCATCGTATCTCAACATATCACACTTGTTGGAGATTTCCTCGTTAACCTGGAATAATCAAGAGGAGCACTAAAATATGTAAACTTTATCTCTAGGAGATGCTCATCGATAGAAATGCCGTTCTTTTCCTTATGGATTGATTGATGGGTATTTTTCCCTTCAGGCTCCCTTTTGCACAAGAGAAATATCGCTTTTCCTCATAGGTTATCGCATGGGCCAACTAAATACATCTTATCTCCCCATGAGATTAGTTTGTAAGGAGATGTTTTGAATATTCGAGCTACAATGCAATTGATTGATGCGGTCAGGGCATGCATTTCCTTTAGCAATTACTTCATGCACCAGCATATGGGAGAATATTCTTCTATGTTGGGCGGATTAGAGCCACACAAAAACACTTGTTATATACCCAAAACTGAAAAGGAGAGGTAGGCAAATAAAAAGAACTAGTACAATATAAGCCAACCTCCATATGCCTAGGTCTCATTATAGAGATTATATTTTCTCTTTTTTGCTTTCCCGTCACATTGCTCCGCTTTTGGATGAATTGTAGCTACTGCGGCTTCACCAATTGATGATATCTCTGAACCTCTTTAGGGACGAATGCTTAAAATGTTGCAATAGCTTATGGTACAAATCTTCACATACGAAGAGACATTTGGCTTATATTACCAAAAAATGCACCTGGAAATATACAACTAGTGATGATTTAGTAATTTATAGAAATTGGATTGACACTCTGCATACTGCAATATATAAATTGATTAAAATATTTGGTGAAGAATATTATGAACACAATATACTTACAAGACCACCAAAAATCTTCAACCATTTGAGAAACGAAGGGAGCAATGTTTCGCAAATGATGTCAACTTAACATATGAATATATACTCGGCCATGGTGAGCCTCAACCTGGATGACACCATCAAGGTTTCCATGACACTCTTTCGAGGCCTTCAAGTCATCCTTACCACCTCGTAGTGGAACTTTAATGAAAAAACATTGGCTTACATGAAGCAACTCTTGGATTTCTTTCAGCAATGCACGTGCTCGTTCTGGTCAATCTATACCTCTCTTTCGGCTACATGGGAAACTGACCAATGTCCCTTTGGACTATGCTCTCTTCTAACCCAACAATGGCGTGGTAGATTCCAAGACCAACATACACTACGACAAAGTTTTTCTACGCCCATATTGACGTCGAGTAGTATTTTAATTCTATTCAATGAATATCATATCTACCACAATTTGATACCACTGTTGGAAATTAATTCAACTTCTATTAAGAATGATGTACATATAAATGCAACATACAAACCGTTGGTTTCAACTTCCATGGTTTCATGGACATGCAGTAATCGTCCAACATAACCCCAACAAATTAGGTGTCTAACAACAACTTTGAACCTTGCTGCAAGTTCGAGCCACAAAATATGGCAGAATTGAATTTGAGGTTTAGTCTATCCTCACGGGTAAAGTAGAGAAACAAACTTAACCGACCAAATTTCGAGAGGAGGTTCTATGCACGAGTTGGACGATGATTGTAGGTAAGGGTTTGGAAGTGTGATTTCAGCAGTAGGTGAAGATGTTTAGAGCTTATTTTGAGATAGCCATATGCCGCACTCAGAAGTCTCTTTTGCAGCCAAAGGTGCAAACCCATGTGTGGATTGAGTAGGTAGTTTTGAATGTAGATTTTAGGGCTTCATTTAGGATTAAATGTAGAGCTATCCAACAGAGCTATCTTGGATATTTGGCACCAATGTAATACATTTGTGAAACGTTTATGATAACATTTGTGGGTTTACTGATGGCCCCTTTTTCGATATCTTGGTGTACGTCTTTATGGGCATTATTTTATTGTATGAATGTGACATAATATTGTAACATGACAATAATAATTTGATGATTGGACTCTTACACGCGAGAGGGAATGTTAATTGAAGATCGATCATTATACTTGTGTTTTGATTACATGGTGTATTCCAAAAACATAATATATCTAACATGTGAATAGAAGTGCTAAGAGTGTAATCTGGGAGACAAATACTCGTAAGTTGGTCACTGCAACTTTAAGGAACCTCGTCGATGTCTCACGCTTAGAGGGCCTCAACACGCTGTAATTCGAGGAACGCTCTAGGGTATTACATAGTGAAAGCTTTTAAAAATGATGAAAAAGCTGCCCCAGAGGAGTGGAAATAGTAGGATGAGAGAAGGGTTAACCCTTGCCTCCATGATTGCTCCCTTTTTTCATCTATACACTAAGGATGATGGACCTCCATCAAGTGGTTGCATGGCCATGGCACCTTTTCGTGAAGACCTTCCCCTCCATTCCCATTATAATCACAAGAACCTATGGATTGAAGGGTAGACTTAGGACATGTAACCTCCCCTTAGGGGCTGGAAAGAAGCAATAGGGGTGAGTATCTAGCCATCCTTAATAAAATTAGGGAACACTTTTGTGGGACTTATTCTATTGATATATTTGATGGTGATCTCAATTTCAGTGGTTATTGCGTCCTTAACAATTAAGTGTGGTCCACTATGATGCATCTATTATCATTGTGCCTAGTGATTGGTGCAATTTGTTGTGTATCTTGAGGTTGTAGTAATCTAAATGTTACCAAAGTACAAGATAAGGACGCTTTCACATGTCACTTATCTAATCAAACACACCACACCTTGCCGGAAATGAAGCACTCTTTGCAAGAAAGTAAATCGCAATGAAGGTGAATCACAATTGAATGAAAGTAAACACACTGATAGAGTAAAAACAATAGCTGCTAGAGGTGACTTGTTCAAGTATGATGATATTCTTGATTGTTGTAACATTTATGTAATCGGAGTTGCAACAACTGTGCACTATATCTAGAGTTGTAGCACCTATAGGAAGTTGCAACAACTATGTACTACATCCAGAGTTGTAGCGGCTATCGGGAGTTGCAACACTTGGAATGGAGTGGCGAGACTTGCACATGAGAGGAATGTTAATTGAGTATCTATTTTGTGCTCTAGAAACCCTAATCGTAGCCAAGCTTCAACTTGAAGCCTTTATATGGGCTTACCTTTTTCATTTTGTTGATCCAATCATTAAATAAACTCTTTATATAACTTCTACATGTCTAGGTATTCCTTCATCATTGCATATCAATAAACCCTAGCTTACACACGTCCTTGTTCAGTGTAGGGTTAGTATACTAAAATAATTGAGCCAGAGAGAGTGACGTAGTAGCAACCAGGGCTCACACAGGGCCACGCAGAGGCAGCTGGGAGCTGCATAGTGCTTCAGAGAGGCCAGCGTTGCTGACGTAGAGGGCCACAAGGTTGATGCAGGGCCTCTTGAGGCTGACGCAGGCCCATTCAGGGTGACGCAGGGTCAGCACTGGGCAAAGAGAGGTTGATGCTGTCCAGATAGGTAGATGCTGGGTTTCTAGGGCATATTGGAGCTGAGGAGCTATCGGAAGGTTTATCCGGGGTTTTAGACGTGACATTTGTCTCAGATAGAGAGGCACTACTGCCAGATTTAGCACCTAGATTGTACTCTGAAATTGCTCAATAAGAAAACCCTCAGATAGCGGTTTTTTCGGGGTCATTGGTCCAAAAACAATGTTGTCATTTGGTGTGATTGTTTCTGTTTCCTTCAGTTGATGATCTATAATATGTTGAGCATGCACTAGTGTTTATTTTCAGTATATACATTGTAAATAACTTGTTAATGTAACGAAACAAGTAGGTAGGAATAAATCAGTAAAGTGCATGGAGGGTTTCTAACTGGGAGACATAGAAACTTCAAAACAAAGATATGTGGAGAGTCTAGCAAAGGTACTTCCTGATGAGCAAATTCGAAATGGTGGATTTTATGTGTAGAGATATTTGGGACGACATTGGGATGTGAGCTGTTTGCACTTGTTTGGGTGGCATGAGTTCTTGTGGAGTTGGCGCTTCGATCAGATTAGATACCTGATTAGCTGATGACACAAGGGGATCCAATGCATTCCATTCTTATGAGAGAATTCATAGGTTCACATGATTGATGCAGTGTTAAGAAATGAGCATTATTCACATGATTTTTGCAGTTTGATAAGAGGTTGTTCGATGGCATGGGATGTTATTTCGATGGGAAATCTTCGTAAGGATGCAACATCTTGGTGATAAATGGAGGAGGTTTATTGTTGAGGACGACAACATCTTTGAAGTGGGGGAGAATGTTAGGCCCTTTGGGTTGAGTGCCCACAAGCACCACGAGTTGGGTGAGTCGTGTCACAAGACTAGATAGGAATCACACCATTTGTGATCATCGTGCGACATTTTGGGGTTTCTTAATCGAGCGAGTTGAGATGGTTGAGATGAGTGCGCTCATGATCTAGTTAGATGGTTGAGACAAAAGTGCCCGAGTGCAATGACTTAAGTGGGGATGAGTTGGCTTAAGTGTTGAGTGCTCGCCCAAATTTGAGGTTTCTCGTAGGATGGATCACTTCAGTTAGGTCATGTGATGAATTGGGTAACTTATTGGGCTCATTTTGCCTAATTATCCTTGTTCAATCCTACATTTTTCATAGATTATGCATTATTTTTTAGTATGTTTATGTCATTTGTACGAATAAGGGTGGTCACTCTTCCTAGGTGGCTAACACGTGCTTATTTCAGGTTTTTTTACACATGTTGGAGCAAAACAGAGCAATCATGGGCTAGGTGACAGCCAAGCTTGAGGTGAGGATTCGTAGGGGGGTTGTCTATGACATTAAATAGCCCTTCCTCGGGATCTCCACCCCCAACTCCGAGCTCACAGGCCACCAAAAACAGATCTTGAAGGCAGTCAAGCAGATTTTGGAAAAGGGACTGTCTACTAACAGTTGGGACAGCCGAGTCCCTTAGATTTAGGAGGCCTGCTAGGGCCCTCGTGGTGTATAAATGAGAAGGCCTCACCCTTCATAAGGGACTTTTGGAACAATTGCATTTTTTGCACTACAGTGCTGTCACTTTCAGCTCATTGTCTTGTAGCCATTTTGGCATAACTTTTGACTGATGACTAGTTTTTGATAATGATAAGCAGTCCTATTTTATATCAACTCTGAGTTCTCTATATGAGCCATAGCTCTTAGGGTTGGGCCCAACCTGAGAGCCTTGAGCCTCCTTTATGTACTGTTATCTTTCCTTTATGCATCGTTGTTTTTTCCTTTTATGCATTTGCAACGTATTTCTGTTAGGCAAATTAAGTTGTGTTGATTAACTAGGTCACTGTTTATGGTTAGAATTGCTTCAGATGTTTAGAATAGGTTGGTAGGATAATAATAGGGAAAAATCTCCAGGAAAGGGCCAACAAACACTTTTGGTTTCACCTCTTCCTCATTGGATCAGGGGCTGGAATTGAAGTAACCGTGTTGTCCCAAACAAAAACACTAGCTTTGCTTTGCCTTGCCATGCAATCATTAGTGTACTGTTTTCATTTGCAGAAGTTGGTTACCTGTTCAGATCTCTGAAATGTTTCATTGCATAGTTGATATATATGGTTCTCTTTCAAATAAAGCTGCTGTTCATTCACTTTATTATTAGCTAGATTAGATTAACTAGGACTTTTTACCTGCAAGACGTTATTGATTCAGTTGAAAGTGCACGGTGCAAAGCCTCTCTACCACTTTTTCATCCACCCAAGCTTCATCAGAGCCATCTGTTCCATCCCCTAACTAGGTTCCTCGTCTCACATTTGTCCTCTTGCCCATGTAACCCTACCTTTTTGTGCAACCATTGTTTCAGCCTTCTCTGAGTCAATTCAGCCATCTACACCTTCTCCCCACTCCATCCACCAGTCCCTGGGCCACTTCAGACCCCTATCCTACCTCCACATCCATTCTTTCATCTTCCCTCACTCATCCATCCTCCAAAATCCCATTTCTAAACAACCATAAGAAATTTCTGAACATCCTGTAGAAATTCCTGAACATCCTGTAGAACCCCTGCAGACTTCCTGTAGAAGCTGACAAATGAGGTTTCTTGGTAGCCAAACTTTGTGAAACTCTCTAGAAGGGTGTTAGGGACTCCTTAGACCCTCTCTGAACCTTCCCGACCTCTTCCAAGCATTTCTCCTCATTGATCCACCCCTGCACAGT